>OMNM01044856.1:24244-45091 GCA_900302745.1 Parablennius parvicornis
ATATACAATACTCTTGAAGAGAAATACATTTCTATTACTCTCCACTGAGAAGAGCGAATTGAGGGCGTCAGAGTATCTAATTGGGAAGCTCCCTGGTCGCATTACGTTACAGGTTTACCAGGCAAATCCAGCTGAGAGCAGGACCTGCAGGAGAGTTTAGATCTCTTCCCGAAGAGCTGCTAGAAGAAACAGCTAGACAGGGAAGTCTGGGCTTCCTGAACTGGACGAGATGGATGACCCATACATTTGACTCAGTCTACTGATGACAAAATATGTCTATAACCAAATAATTGTACGATTTGCAAAGAACTTTGATTGAAGTAAACAAGAGTTTTGAAGAAATTAACAAAACAAACATTGAAAAAAACCAAACAAATCTGTGGTCCGTTGACAACATCAAGTTGCAAATAACTTATTTTGTTTTTTTGGGCAAAATCAGATGTATCGAGGAAAACTTTACTTTGAACATTCAGATAATATGGGCTACAAATCAAAGAAAAAACACACACACACACACACACACACACACACTCTGCTTAACAAGTTGATGCCAGTAAACAAAGGAGGTGAGAACACACCCTGCACCCCTAAACTGTTCCTCTTGGTGTGACAACACCCTTCCTCTCTCCCTTGCTGTGTATCTCTTTACCCACAACTGTTCTTCAATCTCCCCGATTCGGCCAACCCCCAACTCTTCCTTCTCAGTATATTTCACAAATTTCGTCTCCTATGGTAACCACACTACCTCTCCCTGCTTCCCCTTGTGGACGACCCCACCCTTTCCGCTCATGTGTGGTGTCCACCCAGTGACCAGCTGTAGAGTGGACACGTTTGGGAGAGTGATATCATCATTGCAGGACAGGACAGGACAGGACAACCCCCCCCCCCCACACACACACACACACACTCATCAGGAAACAGGAAATCATTTGTAGGACAGAACAAGAGAATCATCCTGAATGTTGTTGATGAAGTAAAAGTTTGCCGAAAGTATACAGCTGGACTCATGATTAGTACTCCCTTCGAATATACAAGTTTGGAATATATTAAATATCAACCAAATTACTTTTCATTAAAAAAACAAAACAAAACTGCAGATTACGGCAATCGCATTCAAGAAAGTAGCAGGATTGACCTGGAAGGCGAAACTGGGTAATGAAGGAAGAAAACCCGAGCAAGGCAGATAGCCGACACACCCAGTGTAAGAATAGATGCTGTCGGTGAAACGGCTGGCTGTGCTGCGCTCCTTATCAAGTGTCTGGAGCAAGCAGAGTCTCGTCCATCAGGACCTGCTTGTTGGCAGCAGCCCAGCTCTTTCAGAGTTTCTCAAACTTTTCCTTACGGCCCACTCTCCATTTCTCTCCTATTCTCTGCTGCCGGAACGCTCCACCCTTGATAACACACAACAGGATAGGACACCCCACCCTGGACATAAGCGAACACACACACACACACTTTCAGTTGATCCATAAAGCAGCAGTGGGAGACATAAACAGATTGAAAGAGGACAGGGAGTTTAGCTCCACCCGTGCAAGTAACGGACAGAAAGGTGGAGCGCACCCTGTGGGAGGAATAAAACACAATTATACCACAACTACACATTAAGGCCTCAACATGCGAGAGATGTGCATGTTGACGCGGTTACCGTGATCACGGCGAGATTGTGCATGTCAGCTTGCTGACTGGACTTGATTTCTTAAACAAACTTGACCTACACTCTCTCTCTCTCTCTCTCTCTCCACACCCTGTTATATATGCAATAATTGCCATCTGTGTGATTGGGTGAAACGCTGCAGCTGTGTGTTAAATAGCTATCTCCATATTGTTCAGGCGGCCAAGGGGTGTGACACACAGCTAGGTGTATGTAGGTACAAGCCAACTGGGTCAGGAAAGAGGTGGAGCAGTTGGCACACCCTGAGGCACACCAATAAACAGAGGTGCCTGCGCACGCGCATGTGTTTCATAACAAGTTCCCTTATTTTTTTTCCTGAAAGGAAGAAGAGTGGCTGTGAACTCAACGACCAACCCTGTATGAGCTCACATCTGGAAAGAGGCAGGTTGCCAGAGACGTCTTGAAATCGCCTTCCAATTTTTAAGTCTTTCATGTAGTCCCACCCACTGACAAATGATAGATACCACTGTGAAATTAAACAATGGCTGCATGTCATCATGCTGACAGATGACAAATGAAGCCAATTCAAGCTTAGAATACATCAAATCATGTGAATATAAAATGTGACTAGGAGCCAATAACTTTTCATTCAAAACCTTGATTTTCAAAGTAAGATAAATACGTGAAGTTTCTCTGTCTTCAGAAACCGGACAGGAAATCGACTTTATTCACTCGACAGGATTTGTTGCAGCTCACCTTGTAGCTTTTGGTTCTCCCTCTCCATACGTTGCAGGAGGATTTGCTGTATGATTGCTTTCCTCCACAGCTCTCTGAGCTCCTCTTTGCTCCTCTTCTTCCTCTCCTCGGGGACGGCTCTCATCGATGACTCCCCGCTTCCTCCGCTCACCACCTGGCCAGCGCACAGACGGCCCCCCTCCAGACAAGTGTCCCCGAGCTCTGAAAGACAGATTATCAGCACAGGTGAAAAGACATTATGCTACATTCAAAGCCGTAGGGTGAGCAAATACTTTATGAGTTTGAATTGTCTGTAATTTGTGATTACAGCTTTCAAACCGAATTTTTCGAAAATGGTGTAAATGACATTACATTTTTACATTAAACTATTAAGAGCATGACATTAGAAAAGGCCTATTATTTATAAACAAGGTTACAGAAACATTTTTAAAATGTTCTAATCTTTGCAAACACGATGGAAACGATAATAGTTGTAGAAAATCATGCAACTCTTTAAATTTAAATTTTCCTTCAATATTTTAAAAGTTTTGTTTTGCATGTGTGCTCTCCTTACTAACACAAAAAATAAAGTGCTGACGTTCACAAGCATGGTATAAAAAAAAAAAAAAACACAGAGTCAGTATTACATTATTTGAATTTGTTTACTTTGTATCTAGGTGAGAATAATAGAACAGCAGAGAAAATGCCATTTCTCTGGTAATTTCACATCAGTACAAAATAGACTAATCTAAACATAGATGTATTTGACACAGTTGAGTGCAAAACACACACACAAAGTTAAAATAATGTGTTTGTGTGACTCCACCCAAAAGTACAGGGTGGATCCCAAACCTCAAAATACTCTTGTGTTGTTTAGAGAAAAGACACACCAACTGTCTTTATATAATTTGCTTCGCTTTTAGTTTTTAAGAGCATCATGATTATGATCAATTTCGAGGTACAGACCCACAGGGAAAGTGACACACACACTCGTACACCTTGCTTCAGGTATGACATTTTGCTGTTTATATTTCCAAAACTTGCGCTAAAGAAAAAAAAGTTTAACTATGCAAGAGTGCACACCCTTTCAATGCTACGAAGACAAACCTGTGTGCACATAAATGCACACAAAACACGATGACAATGCTGCTCTTTGTGCCAGACGAGGTTAACCTTTACGTACTGTATTGCCTTTGGTGTCTGAGTCAGTTTCCAAGACATGCTGGAACCAGCAGGGTGACTATAAAAACTCTTCAGTTTTGAGAGGGGTGAAGATAAAAAAAAACAAAACAAAAAACCTAGATGTAAAGCGTGTGCCACAGACACAAACAAAGACAGAGGGACTTTCATAAGAGAGTCATTTATTTGTTAGACAAACACAGACTGCTGTTTCAACAGAACTCCTGTGACAAGTTCGCAGTTGAGGTGGGAAAAAAAAATTCTAACAACATACTGTATATACTGTATAACACACACACACTTCCAGAAAGACCTACATTTTATTCCAAAAGCAAACAACTTGGCGAGAATCAGGTCACAGCCTATGTGCACACCCATACACACACACAAGCACAATGTGAATAAATAACGCAAGCGCTTTCCTCTGGCACTGTGACTGTGTGGACAGTCAACATGACCTTGAGACATTGCCATTTCTTGCAACATGCACACACACACACACACACTTCCTCGACACACCCATGACCTCATGCGTTTAAGCGCAGCCACACTAACACACACCCAAGTCAACCCACTGTAGTGCTGCATTCCGCCGTTACAAAGCCCATTATCCTGAGCTGCTAAATGCACTTTTTTTTTTTCTTTCTACACTCAACGGCGATAGAAACTTTGAGTAGACAGTTCAATAACGCAGGGGACAGACTTCAAACCCGCCGTTGACCTGAAGAGGGAGCTTCACGTGGCGATACCGGTCTAAACTTTATTAATCTTTATATACATGTTCAGTGGGATCCTGAAAAAAGTGCCATTAGTCCCACATTCCACAATACATTTATCATATGTGCTAATCAGCCATTGGAAGAATCAAGGTGTGTGCAGACGTTTACATCATATCAGCAACTTTCTGCTTTCTCTCTCTGTTCCTGTAAAAAATGTCTTTGTGAGTGCTGCAAAATGAATGAGACTATATCACACAGGTATTAATTGACCTTTTTAGACACTTTCGTAGCAGTGAAGGTGAACCATTAACGGCACATTGTAGACTGTAGGAAACAAACCCTGGCATCCCCGAGTGGTCACCTCACAAAATACTGCTATTATTACAAATGCTCTGATTACTACGAGTCTTTTGAAATTTCATTTAGGCCATTTTGCAAGTTTTCTTTCATTGTTTATATATCTTGGTTGTGTTTTTCTTTCCTCTGGCCATAATTATAAAAGCACTTGGCTGCTATACAAGAGAGTCATAAAAGGTGGAATTACATTTTTAGTGTGCAACAGGTCCAGCAACAAGTACATCATGTTCATAAAACATATCTTTTATTTTGGGCTTGGCTAGGTGGATCAACCATTCTGTGACAACATGTGCCACTATTTCCTGCAGCTGACACTGACTGTGTATCGGCATGAGTCTTGGGAAGGAATACATATCACCGGATGTAAGTGACAGTATTTTACAATTCACTGTAATTCTACAAACAGAGCACCATAATGACAACTAGGCTATCTCAATTTTATAATCTGCTTTTTTTCCCACCCTCCATCTCACTTTCAAAAAGGGAGCACTTGGAGAAAAGCCATGGATGCAACCAGAAGAACTTTCTTTAGCCACTAGGTGGCAGTGTCATGGTCTATTGTCAGCCATTTAGAAAGAAAGTGAGTGAGGGGTTACAAAGTTGGTTAAAACAGTCTGAGCATTAGCTCAAAAGGCTGGTATTCAATTAAAAAAAAAAAATACTGAAATGTTTCTGTCGAAGCATTCCCTCACTTTGACAGATTTCGGATATCAAGTGTAGAGAATAATTTCAACAAAGAGCTTAACAAATTCTAAAAAAATAAAGTTCATAATAAAAAAAGGCCACATCTCTCACCTTGAATACACTTAATAGAATTTCAAAACAGTTTGGTAAGTGTATTTACTTACAGATCTGTTTACCTGCATTTTTTTAGAGAGTAAAATGTCCCTGCACATCCCATGCCTCCATTTTTAGATCCACTAAGAGGAGGGGGAAGGCTGAGCAGAGAGAAGCAAACATGCACAGTCTCACAGCTTTGGGCAATCGAGGGTCACCAATTAACAGAAGAAGTACGTCTAAGACTGTGGAGGGAAGCTGGAGTACCGAGGTATAGAAGTAATTAAAAAGAAAAAGGGAACGGTGCCAGTCTGGAGGCAAAACCAGTTTTTTTTTTTTTTGTAGTGAAGTCATAAAGGTCAACATGGAGGAAAGCTATAGTTTTTTCAATGCTAAACAAAGTTGTCTGAAAGATACCGGCTTACCTGAATAAGGAAACATACCGCTTAATCGTAGCAAAAAAAAAAAAAAAAAAGGTAAAGTCTAATATAGAAGAGAGTCCCACTATCATTACTGGAAGGCAATTTGTTTGAACATGTCGACATGTGTGGATCATACAATTTCCCACAAGCAACTCAAAAGTGTTAAGTTTGACCAACCCAACTATCTCAACTGTCAACACTTATTCTGTCCTATGTACACGGGACATATAATTAACAAAACACAGGATATGAAGACAGGCAGGCACAGGCCCGATTGCCACATATGTACCGCCTGTCATGCACACTTATATTAGAGAACAGATGACTGATATATTATGAATGTCACTTTGTTGAAGACGCACTGCTTTATGCTTGTACCTGCTACACGTGTCATGAATCTTCTGACTTGTTGCACATAAAGACAATCTCCTATTAAACAGAGATAAGGCTGTTGTATAAGTAATCTATAGTCCCATATTTTGTTTCTAAACATAACATTTACTAGAACATGTTGTGCAACAGTGACACTGAGTGGAAAGGTTTTGTTACTGCACTACTGTAAAATTATGTTTATTTTTTTTTGAACAGCACAAATTAAAAACAAATGTGTTTATGGTCTTGTGTACGTGTTCAGATTGGTCTGCCACAGATTACTTAAATATATGCAATCAGTAGTACAGAATGACTGCACTACTTTTAATAGAAGTGCTGAGTGAAACGGGTATAAAGTCCATTTGTTCTGTTAAATGACAATATGAAAGACAATATGTATTGTGTTTTTTTATGCAATTATAAAAGTTCATTTGAAGTTTAAATATAAACACGGAAATCCAAATAAAATTCAATCGATATCCGGAAAGTATTCAGTGCTTCACTTTTTCCACATTTTGCTATGCTACAGCCTAACTTATTTCTTTTTCTCGACAAGATTCTACACACCATACTTCATAAAGTTTTTTGAAAAATTTGTTTTTGGACATGATTTGGGAAGTTCTATATCTGACAGCGCATGTCAGAGCATAATTTAAGCATGAACTCAAATTGTTTGTAGCCCTTCGAGACAGGATTGTCTTGAGTAACGGATCTGAGGAAGGGTAGAGAAAATTTCTGCTGTTTCTATCACCATTAAATTGAAGAGGTTTGAACAACCAGAATGGCCCAGACTGGAATCCGATTAAACATCTCTGCAGAGTTCTGAAATTGGCTGTGCACCGACACTTCCCATCCAACCTGCTGGACCTCGAGAGGTGGTGCAAAAAGGAAAGGGTCCAACTTCCGAAAGATCAGTGTGCCAAGATCGTGGCGTCGTATTAAAAAAGATTTGAGGCTGTAATGGCTGCTAAAGCTCCATCGACAAAGCACTGAGCAAAGGTTGTGAATCCAAATATTTAGACTGCACGGTGGCACAGTGGTTAGCGCTCTCATGGGTTTCTTCCAGGTACTGTGCTATAAAATAAAATTTAAAAATTAATATATACATGTGTTTTCTTAGTTGTTCTTGTTTGTTTTCATACATCTGCATACATTTAAATAAATGTTTTGGGGTGTTGTGTGTACAATTTCGAAGCCAGTCCATTTTGGAATAAAGCTGTAACATAAATAAATGTGGCTGAAGTAAATGTGTGTACTTTCCAGATGCCGATAAAAAAGAACGCATTTTTGAGTGAATGCAACCTAGTTTTCCTGTACTGCAGTTAAGGTAACCTGGTCTCATTGCTTTGCCTTATGACAGCGAAATACAATTTCACATTTTACGGCTTGAATTGTCCATCAAATAAAAAATCATAAATCGGGCAGTGATTCGAATGAGATGACTTTAATTCTCACCGTTGGCGTCCGAGCCTTTTTGAGGTGTGGCGACCCGAAGGAAGATTTGCTGCCTCCATGAATGCCGGTGGCTACGCAAAGGGCTTTCTCCAAAGTCGAAGACCGCAGTAGGTGTGGACAGAGCCGCGACATCACTGACGGAACAAACAAAGACGCAAAAATGTTGTCATACATGTCTGAATATTACTCAGCAGATAGATAACAACTCCACATATAAGACACATCAACAAAAGCAATAGAATAAAAACAAATCAAATTCAAACAAATTACTTAGTGTCACTCAGTGTGTGTGTGTGTGTGTGTCTCTATACCTGTTCTTTGGCTCAGCACAGTCATTTTCGTGGACAGGGGCCAGAAATTGAAATTTCAGAAAATTAGGGACAGAGGATGAGGAGTGGAGGCGAGCGCGCAGACCACCCAGAGGACTGAGACGGAAGTGAAAATAAGGAGGCAGATGAAAAAGGAAAAAAAAACAAAAAAAGCAACAGTGAATCCATTCAGACAGAGACATGCTGCTGGCTGTGACATGGGCCTTTTATACTAAGATTTTTTTTTAAATGACCAATTATTATTCCAACTGGCATCCAAAGAGTTGTCAAAAAACAGCATCGTTCTGTATGAATGGCTTATTATACAATATTAGGCTGGCAACATCAAAAAAAGACGTGTATGAGTTGAACTGACAAGCAGACGCTCACCTTCTTTTATTGAACCGGGCTCCGGCAGAAGGTGAGGAAGGAAGATGGAGAAGAGAGTGTGATGAAGGGCAGGGATGAGGAGGAGGAAGGAGAGAGTCGTTTGGGATATGTCTGAGAATCGGTGCAAATACAACAAGAATGAAAGAGTGAAAAGAAGACACTGAGCAACGTGTAAAAAAAAAAAGGGAAAAAGGACACGACAGGACTACAGCCGATGAAGCAATAAAAGCAGTGGATGATGGATTTATTAACAATTTCCTTTTTTTTTTTAATTATTCATCATCATGCCAGATTTAGAAGTTGAGACGTAGCAGCTAGATAATGTAGTCTCCCTTGTTTGATGTTATGTTTTGTAGTTCATGTGAACTGGTATTATAGCAACTTTTAAAAAGAGACAGGAAAAAGAATTTACAGAAAGTTAAAAGTGGAAAGAGATAAAGCTGCAGAAAGACTCAGTGGCTCCTAATCTGTTGATATTTATCAGTGAAGAGAAAAATGCTGCTCGACACATTCACTTCACTCTCTCCAATATACAAAAAGGAGGTGCTTCCAAAACTGAAATGGTTGGTTTTAGATTCTCTAAAGTGGTTTGTTTTGCATTTGCAAATCTCATTTTTAACAACCTCATGACGGGCACAGAGTCGAGCCCTCCCAGTGATTCCCGGTTCCCTCCTAAAGGGGGTCCTGTATCCCAGTTGGGGAACTACTGCCCCTTTAGATAATTATCCCCTATTATCCCCTATTATCTATTATACATGTGGTGGGTACCCACCACATGTATAATAGATAAATATTCTAATAAGATTGATTTACTTAAGGTTTAGTATCAGTTCAATCAGAATTCAGGAAACCGTTCTCAACTGTATTCTCCCAGTCAGAGAAAATTCACTCTCCTATCATCAGTTATTATTTAAATCATTGATGAGTATTTTTGTGTCCCTGGTTTGGTGTCTGTGTTGTTTGGTGCGAGCAGAATGCTGTAATCAGGACATTTGTGCTGGAATGTATGACCACTGAATATTGAATAAATAGTTGCTTTAGAGCCAATTCAGGTTTGTTGTTGATAAAACACATTATATATACATAACCTCTGATAATACACACAAACTCACTTGCTCTGGTGCGGGGTGTCTGTGCTGACGGAGTAGTGTCGTACGAGCTTGGGCTTGGTCGCTGCAGTCGGCTCCTGCGGTGTTTGAACTGTTAAGTGCAAAGGTGAGAATTCTAACCCTGACGAGGGGGTGGGAGAATGGCTGTAGGTGCTGGCCCGTCGGCGAAAGCCCTGTGACTTGGCGTCGCCGGGCAAAGAGGAGGAGGAGGGCGACAGGCGCAGAGAGTTGTCCATACGCTTTAGGTCTCCTGTCGAGTTGTGACACCTGAAGCGGTGAAGAGGAAATAAGGAGTGAGAAGACTGAACATAATCCATCCAAAACAGATCTGACTAAGCTGAGCTGAACAGACGAGTCAGTGTGTGTTGAGGTGCGGCTACCTGAGTGGGCTGGTGGGTCGGAGCTGAGGCGAAGCAGGTAGGGGGTCGTCTAAAAACGTCGGGTCCTGGCTGATGCCGACATCACCAACAGAGGAGAGGCTCTCACTCCCCTCACTGTTTCCCCTCTGAGACCTTGCCTTGCTGCTTCCCTGCAAAGAACACACATTTAAGTTCTGCAACTGGCTTAAACAACATTCTAATCAACATCTGGCGTGCTTTTTAATGCAAAATTATAGGTTAAATCCTTATTTCTGCACTCAAAATGTTTATAATAAGTACTTTAGACAATGGCAGTTCATTTCATAGTATAAGTAATATTGTATTGATGCCAAAAATAACTTGTTTCTATAAAATTCAACAGGTGGTAAATTGCAGCGCATTAACATTTAAAATGAGGCTGACTGTTAATGTAGATAAGTTACTGTGCTCGTCAACACGACTGATATGAGGCATTTATATTGCCTGGAGACAGATTCTGCTCACAGCTCTATACAAGTGCAAGTATGTGGGAACATGCATATGAACACCAATAACAATAGAATTGTTACCTTCCAGATCCCCTCGAGGGACTCTGTGAGAGATCGCTTGGCTCGGCTCTTGAACTGCTCGAGTCGTTGTCGACTGCTACTCTGCTGCTGCGTCTCCACGGGTGCAAGAGCTGCAATCTCACACGCCTACACGCACACAGACAAGGTTTAAAACAACAAACATCTTTTATGTCAGTCAGAAACAGCCAGTGGCATAAAGAGAAGTTCAAAAGGTGTATGAAGACTTTTTCTGTTACTGGAAGTGAATAGTTTTTGAATCAGTGTCTGTCGTAAAACCACTGCCTCTAAAGAATTAATTTGAAACACTACTGAAAACAAAATACTGAGTAAAGAGAGCGTCTGTGTTCTGAGGTATTCAGAAAGTACCTGCTTGTTGTTTCCAGGCACAGTGTGCTGGTGGCGCTTCTGTCGCCCCTCATAAAGATTCCTCAAAGAGGCCATCACCAACTCATTCTCTTCTTGATCGCTCTTTGGATGAGCCCTCTGGACACACAAGAACAGAGTCTATTTTCAAAAGTCACAGAACAACATATTTACTAGTCATGAAGGTTTTCAATCTGCTGTTTAAAACCGTGAGTGAGGTGAAAATGTTAGATGTACTGCCTTTTTAACAAAAAGCAATCATCAACATTCCATGTGCCTACTGTTATATAGTAATATATATAGTATTATATATATAGTATTATATATAGTATTATAGTAGGATTTTCAAACCTTTCTCACTGTAACGGTTAAAACTGTAAATGGCTGTTGATCTGGATATAAAAATAGTAACTGATTTTAACTTCATTTATATTTATATTCACATAAATAATTTATATTGTGTGCTACTATAAAATGCCTGCAACTCCAATTTACACACAGACACACATGCCTAGTTATGTAACTGACATGTATTATTTTACAAAAACACACACATTTGATTTGTGTGTTTTAAAAAAAAAATGTAATTAATAGTTTTAACCCCCATTCAGTTATTTTTATCATGATTCCACAATAATGAGGAACAAAATAATCCACAAAGGGGAAAAAGTAGACTTTGTCTTCCAGGTTTCTCCTGCAGCTGCAAAATCACACTGGCCCACAAACACAATCTGCTCTGTCGTTGTCGTGTTTCAGTTTAGGTGCACAACCAGCAGAGGTCAGCCACGTCATACGAGTATCTACCAGTGTTTCTTCATAAATCTGACTGGCTCATTTGTCCTCTGCAGTTGAGAACTTGAGCAGAATTCCCACCTTGCCCTTCAAAATCACAAACGTAACAGCCATGTTACCATAGCATTTTCAAACACTGACGCCTGGTCCTCATTGTCAAGGGTGGCCAAGTGTCTCTGTAGCTCCAGTTTGGTTTTGGATGGGTGCAGACCTGAAAATGATTCAATAACACACATCAAGCTTATTCTATTATACCATTGGAACAAAGCTATTTCTAAAGGATGATGCTTGTTACAACTAATTTAAGACAGAATCTTGCCGGTACAGTAAATACCTTAGCATTTTTATAAGATTTCCAGAGTTGAAAAAAAAAAAAAGACATGCTTAGAGTAATATAGCATATACATGTATCTACACAATACGCATGAATCATCAACATTTCCTGCTCACCAAGTGTACGAGCAGCATCACACATTGCCAATTTGAAAATACTACATTTGACAATTCCTTTCGCAGATATTTTACACGAGTTCAGAAACAGTCTCCGACCTTCTATCCTCTCACACAGTCTGTGGAGCTGTTGCATGGGGCAGCTGTCGCACTGCTCGCTCTGGGTCTTTGCGTTCTGCTGCAGGGCTGCCACGGAAAACGCTTGCTTCAGGGTCAGCATAATTTCATCCACCTAGATTAGCAAAAGAAATTTTGAATTCTTCCTCACAAGCCATCCGACGTCATATAATATTGTGCAGGAATTCAACCAAATGTCCACATATTAACGGGGAGCTGCTTGGAGAAAGACAAACTAAAACTTCTGTTATCAAATCTTATCAAATATGAATATTTGAGTGGGAAGGACTAATGGAAATACAACAAAATTGATGACAGAGAAAACAACATGGTCAACTGTACATTATATTCACAATAATATTGGTTCCAAAGTGTGTTTTGAGTCTGTTGTATAAACAGACAGAGTTAAGTGAACTGTGTTCGGCAGCAGAGACAGGGAAATCCGTCTCACCAGTGATTCATCAGTACACTGGAAGACATAGCACACAAAGTGGCAGTTTCCTCCTTCCACCGTCTCTCTGCAAATGAAGCCGAAATGATCCACATGACGAATTCCCTGAAAAAAAAAAAACTGGCTTCAAATTCACACACAAACTGACACTGCATCATTATTTTTGCAAAGAAATCCCTCCTTCATACCTGTGAGCAGAAGGAGATTTCCCTGAAACTCTTCTCAATGGCCACTTTTTTAGTGTCTGGACTCACTAAGTAGATCTGAGACCTGCCCACCTGAAACACAAGACAAATCATTCAACAGCAATAATGTGATTGTTTGCTCAGAATACTGTCAAGCACAGGAGGACAGAGCTCGCCACAACACTCAACACTTTGTCCTTCACATGGAATGGGTCAGTTGTTGTGCAGCACAGCCTCGACAGGTTTCCTTCACCAGACCGCCACGCAGACGGACAGACAATCAGCACCACACATGAATACCGAGAAAGAAAATCACCAACAACAATGCATAGAATATTTGCCATCAAAAATGAAATCAGGCTCTGGATAAACAGCCAGTGCAGGGCTGACTTTGGTGTTTAAAGAGCATAACAGGAAGCATACATATGCTTTCAGTGCTTCCTTTGGAGAAATTAGATCATTTTATTACTCTTCCTCTGAAGCCATAAAGGATATATCTAGTACACCTCTACAGGGGACATCTCCATTCATGTCATTTGGAGAAAACGAATCATCGTCATTCCTTGATCTAAAAAAAGAGCGTTAGGAGATGTCTGGAAGTAAGCTTCTTTTTGAAAATTACAGATATGGGTAAACAGGAAAGTTGTAAATACATGTTTTTTTAAATCGACCATTTCTGCTGTGCGTTAAACTGCAAATACCGATGACGTCATTCCGAAAGCAGCAGGGTGCATCATTAACAGGGTACCATGCTCCCCCTAGTGGTAGGTGGGGGGAAATAACAGTTTATTGTTAAATCTATTTGAAAATGTATAAAATTATCAAAATTGTAGAAAGCGTAAAATTAAGTATATAAGTAATAAGTGCAGAGCTAGTAGGATAAGCCTGCGCTACCGCATGTTCAGGTCAAACCATAACGGTGGAGAGCTGGATATTTTCTCAGGTGGTTCACACTGCGAAAAGTTTGAGAAGCACTGCTCTAATCCCAAGTATGTATCTGCTGACGGGGATAGCTCCAGGCCCTGCTGGTTCCTGTGCCAATGATAACAATTTCCTGTCTGTAGTTCAAACAGGAAATTTACTGTTACCAAGAGGTCAAGTAAAGGTCAACACGAGGAGTGTGACAAAGCTCATTTTGAGATGCGGTCAGCGTTTAAACCTGCTGAGTCATTATTAAATGTGTCTCTCTTTTTTTTTTGTTTTTTTTCCCCTTTGTCGGTGATGGACAACTAAGAACTTGCTAAAATACATGTTTTTACCCTCAAAGATAGAGAAGTGGTGTGAACCATTAAGACCACAGAGTATTTATCTGACCTTTCTGTGGATTAAATAAGTTTTTCAAATGTACCAAAATGTTAGATAAAACCTTTAAATGTGACTCGGTAGGACTTGAATTGTAAGTAATCTCAGTGTGGTTCACGATGACGCAAATAAATCCCAATAAACGACATACAACTACAATAAATCCATCTTGGCATCTGGCATGTGCACATTAAAAGACTACAAACTGTCGCCACCTGGAGCTTCAGTTTATTCAGTGTGTTAATCGATGTGAAATTATTGTTAAAAATTCTTTATAAATGTGGACCAAAAAAAATGGAGAAGGTACAATTATTGATTTTTAAAAAGGTCTTAGATGAGACCAATTTCAACCAAAGCCTGAAAATGAACTAATATTGTGTATTAGTAATAAAATATTATGAATTAACTGATACTATCATTATACATATTTACAATTCGTACACCAATTCTGCAATATGACAATCAAAAATGATATCAATAACTGTTCTTTTGAAACACTAATGTAGCAATGTACCTGTGGACAGTTGATGGTGACAATCAGCCCACAGCTGGAACATCTGGGTTTTCTTTTGGAGGCAAGCCTTTCTCTGAGGAGTTTGCATGTTATCTCTGGGCCTATTTAGGTTTCCCCTGAGTGCACCAGTTTCTTTCAACAATTTAAAGACATGCTCACTCAGTGAAACTGGCACTAAATGAGCAGTTGGAGTGACGGAGTGACTGTACGCATGTGATGGACGAGAGAAATGTCAAAGGTTACGCGGCCAATCATTCAGAATTGGTTAGCATAGGCTCCAGCTTCCCACATAAAGAGCTTGAATATGCAAAATGGACGGGTGGCCTGATGGATGAATGGGTATTAGAATGTGACATTTAGAGAGTGTGCCTGTTCACTGGTGACAATTACCGTAAACAGCATGGTTCTGTTCTCCTGCAGACTGGTGGGCTGCACTTGAGCAGAGCGGGCGACTGGATCCTTCGTGTTGGTGTTTGAAATCTCCGGCGAGAGGCCATTTTCATCCAGGGCCTGGAGGCAGGGGAAGCTGGGGTCTCGTTTGAATAGAACAGGACGTGCTCCCGGGATGGGGCTCCCTGCCACGCCATCGCCGACGGAACCATTTCCAAGCCCGTTTGACTGGAAGGCCAGTGCCCTCTTCAGCCCGCCCGCCAACCCGCCGCCGCTTCCTCCTTTAGCAGCGGTCCCTGAGCCATGAAGTTGGCTAAACTTCTCGATGCACTCGTCAATCAAGGCCGGCGGAGCTTTCTTGTGAGCTACGCTCACGCGCCCGCAAAACAATACCTCAAACTTTTTGGCAAAGGCTGTCGGGGACACGGCGGGGGCGAGTGTGGAGGAGGACGTCGGGGCAGAGACGGATGAAACGTGTGTTTCAGAGGCGTCGCTGCCTGAGCTCGAGCGAGTCTTGCTGGGGGCGACGCTGACGTCATTGTTGCGTGCAGAGCTTTTGCCAGCTTGCCTCAACGTACTGATGATCTCGGGGACCTGGAGAGAGAGAGACAGACAGAGAGAGAGAGAGAGAGAGAGAGGGAGAGTGATAAGAGCTCTAGTAATCACTCATTTGGTAATTGCATGTCATTTGACCGGGCAGTCTACTTATAATAATATTACTAATGGCTCGTGCAGAACATATGAGTGCTTAGCATCCATGTATAATAGGATCACATCCCCTTGACTCCAAATAAGGTTAAAACAACTCTAAATTATGGGCTGGTTGACTGTAAACAATGAAAGTGAAAGAAGAAATAAAACCCCATCAGATGATCTGTACACTCACAACATTGTGGGAAAGGCCTGACATTTTTCCACAAGTCTATATACATGTCTTATTTCTGCCACGCTACATATACTTTGAAATTACTTAGTTTGAGGCAGAGTCGGAGTTATATTCGAGTCCAGGGATGTTTGCATGTTCGCCATGTGCATGCATGGGTTTTCTCAAGGAACTCCAGTTTCTTCCCGTCCCAAAGAAAAGAGAAAAAAAAAAAAACACCTTGAAGCTTCGAGGCGACTCTGAAGAGTTAGAGCACTAGAATTTATAGAAGTCAATTTGGAACTTGAACAGAATATACTTCTTGGCGGTGCGAGGCAAATGTGTGACATTGACTGTGAGTTTAAAGTAAATGTTGAGTTTTTCTTCAACGCGTCAAAGATCACAGCTCTGGTTCATACAGAAAAGAAAACAGAAAAGTACTTGTGGAAGCATGTGCACAAATTGATTTGATTTACTTAATTTTATTAAGATACAGCAATGAGAAATAGAAGTCATAGCTCATAAGATACACTGCTCAGAAAGCTTTTTTTTTTTTTTTTTTAGTTACGTACATCTGAGAGCATGCATGTTCACGGACACACGAACGACCTGCATCCTTGTAGTCGGACAGCCCGACCAGTGATTCCCATGGTTAGTGAAAAACTGAAGCTGAACTTCTTGAAATTCACCATTTTCTCGCCGACGAGATCAATTATCAGCGGTAACGTCTGCATCAATGTGAGTCTTTGTTCGCTGATATACACTCCGCGTTAGTTCTGCATTGCAGATACAGACGGAGATTCCATTTTCACGTCTGTGTTTCTGTACGTCTCCTGGAAGCTTGCGTTACTGCCAACCATCACCAGGCTACTCATCACTGGCTTTGGAAATAGACGCACAGAAGTATAAACGGCAGTGACGTTTAGGCTACGTTCACGCCGCAGGTCTTGATGCTCGATTTTTTTTTTTTTAAATTTTTTGCAAGTATCCGATTATTTTTTGCGTGATTGTTTCAAACGCGACCTGCCGTGTAAGTCAGCATCAGGATTGCCAGATGTGACTCACTGATTCCAGCCTAAACAATGTAAAAACACAAACACCTCAATAAAAAAAACAGCCCAAATCTCAGCCTGTGTAGGAATCATGTTAAAACCTTAAGACTAATATATGTGTAATAATGAACATGCCATAAAAATCACAAATGAAAGAAATAAACAAAGTCAAAAGGTAAGAGAGTTTGGCTCCACAATTGCGGGATACCGCCATATCTGGCATCGCTGGTAGATTCATTTTCAAGTGGTTGTTAAATGCGAGTCGACAAAATGCTAGACAACGTGACGATGGAAGGAAGGAGGAGGATGAGGAAAAGAGAGAGCACAGCTTTTAACATTTTGAAGAAGACGTGACGTCAGCCACACGTTGATGACGAAGCAATGCTACTACCAAAAAGACTTACACTTCGTGATAGTCGATGTTTACATGTGGAGCTTCAGACGTCTGGATGAGCTTGATGGTGGGGCAGCAGTGAATGACGAGTGCTTAACCGAAGCTTTAGCCAACAACCTCACCAGGGCTCTAAATCTAATTCCCCCCGACTGTTGTGGTCTACCTCATTAAATAAATACAAGTTTCAGACAGATATATTTGCAGAGGATCAACTTTAACATCGTTAAAATCGATCTTCTGAGCACCTCGTAATTTAAACTGGCAACAATATTTAAAATTCACATTTTGACTTCAATGAAATTCAATGTAATCTGCCTCCGCTTTTACAATACTGGTATATCACTCAGGTATTGTTAACTTTTTATTAGACTTGTGTAGTGAATGTTTTATGCACATATTTATGTAACTTTAACTTCCTTTAATTAGATTGAACCAACTTCCTCTGTTGGGAGAAACAACCCGTTTCTCAAAGCAAATAAATACCTCAGTCACCTTATCTGTTATTTGCTGCTGGGGGATACGTTGCTTAAAAACAAACTTGATTAGGTAATTCTTAATGCTTCGTCAGAAGTGCTGGACGTGTGTCTTTATTTTCTGTTACACACAGATGCTGAGCATGAAAATAAATAAATAAAAAACCTTTCCTGAGGGGTAAAAAAGGACAAGCTGAAATAATGAACTGTAAATGTGGGCTGTTAACACAGAAGTTGTTTTTTTCTTTTCTTTCTGGAACCACTCTTTCCATGATCAGCACTGAGGATTGCCGTGACTATTCAAAGGGTCTGACACATTGCAAGAGCCAGGAAAAGTGGTGCACAGACATGGAGGCAGTTTAAAATAGTTTGAAAGAAGCAGCTTCTGAAATGTTAAATACATTAGCTTTTTTGAATGAATGAATGAATGAATGAATGATTAAATTTTTTTTATGTGATTTGGTTAACTGTGAAAACATCCATCTGAACAGGCATGAGAAGTGATGGTACAATCTGATAGCCAAACTTCCAACTTGGCAGCAAAAATCACAAGCAAATTCACTTTTCTGCCTTAAGGGGGCGTTTTATGAGAAGATCTGGAGAGAAAAAAAAAAAAAAAATGGTATGGCGTCTAAAAGTAAAACAAGTCAAAGACAACTTTGTGCTTGTATCAGTAAAAAAGTTATTTCTTTAAGTCACTTAATAAGATCATCTTAGAGAAACGAAACACAAGAACACAAACTGAGAACGTAGAACCCGCTGTGCCATCAACCCAAACGCTCTGACAAAGCTGCTAACTGCAGTGGATGCAGCAGAGGTTATGGTATTTTCATTAAAAGCGGTGTGTGTGTGTGTGTGTAGCGAGAAATGCATGTTTGTGTTATTGTGGAAAATGTAAAGCTATTTTTGGTTGGTATGAGACGAATGTGGGCCACATGGTCCAGTGAACACAGGAGAACACTGAGCCCTGTAACTCATTAATCTTCCAAACACAAGTACACACTCAAAGACATGGTCAAACCGGTCAATCACATGATTGTATTGTCGATGCATCTGACTTATTATGGTGTTAACCGCAGTTTATTAATACATACTTCTCAGACTGATTGACTGCAACCGTCAGCCCCTGCTTAAGACATCTTTTGCTATTATCTAGTATAATAGCAAAAGATGGGAAGGTTACAGAAATATGAATTAGTTTATAAATGCATTAGTGGGCAGGACTAGTTATGGGCTATCCATCCATATTCGCTACTGTCTTCAAACAAAGTCATATAAAGCTGGATTCTATCTCTGCTGACATTGGAGGAAACGTAATACACACACCTGGACAGGCTACGAGCCCATCACAGGGCAATAACACGAAGAAAAATTCAAAACACGTTTACATTTTTAAACGTGACCTGAGTTCTCGGAGGAATAACCGATTCCAGCCAGGTCAATTGTAGCTGTGAGGTGAAGGTGTAAAACCACCGCTCTCTTTATTGTGGTCAGCAAGAATAAAGTCATCTGCAACCCGGTACAAATCCATGAGCGCTTCAATCCCACCACATTCTTCTGGTTAAAAAAAAAAAAAAACTGCTTATGTCAAGTCTACAAAATAGATAAGACTACACTGATTACTGACAGACAAAGCAACGTTTGTTATTCCAACACTCGTTCGGCTCCTTCTTCTAACCAGCAGGGACAAAGTGCTCTGATGATTAGTGAGTTACAGTTTGCCGATATCATAGAACATTCTGCAGCGTCAGAACTTTAGTAACGAAGACAGGCACACAGGAAAACTCTGCTCTTTTTAAAAGGAAACTATCTCAATGAATGCATTTAAGCAGGGTGTAGCAGTCAAGGCTCTTTATTGGAAAAATAAATAAATAAAAAAATTGGTAAAAGCAAGTTGAGCAGTTTCTTCAATCAATTCTGTGTTACGAGGGCTTTCCACAGCTATCTTTTGTTACAAACTCCCCCCCCCCCATCTAAATTAAAGCACAAACCCCAGTGACAAACAGGAACCAAAGTGTGGTGAAGTAGGAACTGGGATGACGTGGCACAAGTATCAATTCAATCGACCCTACTCTTGAGTTGTGGAGCCGACTGCAGCTTCCTCTGAAAGAACGCTGCGGACACTCCGTTTAAAGTCTTGATCCATCATTAGGGCAAAGCACAGAGACAGTCCACCGACACCTATGAGGAAATTTAGAGTCACCACCAAACAGGGAGACCATTCAAAGCCAATACAAAAGAGCTCTCAACCTGCATCTGACCTCAATTTGACCTGAAGGGAAGTAAAAGTTCTTTTCCATTCAACCACTTCGTAGCCCAAATGTGAGTTTACAATGCAAAGTAGCATCTAAAGCCGTTTATTGGATAATCTTAAAAACTTTCAGAATAAAAAAAAAAAAAAAAGCAGGTTTCAACACAGTATGTGCATGTACAATGATTCTGCTATTGTGAACCCAGTCCGCTGCACGACACTGGCAGCGTACCAGGACAATTACCAAAAAAGGAGGAAGCAAATGAGCGAAGCAGAAGCAGCGGCTGAGCCACGACGCTGACGTCTTCACTGCGAGATGCCTGAGCAGCTCCCAGTCTCACAAACACTCGCAGCCTGGTCCTGCTGCGTCTTGCCTCGGCACGAGCTCTGCCAACTCCCCCTTCTCTTATCAAAACAATACCTGCCGCACATTGCAACAGGCGCTCAACGGCCTCTGATAAGCGTGGTCCCATGCTGAGAGAATAGGTTTGACCTTTTGACTTTTCGTCTGTCAAAAGGTAATAAAACTTTAAAGTTCAGTGTTAGAAAGCTTCAGGGGTCTTGGATTCCACTTCCAAGGCTGTGACCACAGTTACTCAGTGAAATACATTCCTGGGTTTCATGCCAGCGCCAGAATGTTTATGAATTCTGTTTGATGAACACAATCGCCATAAAAAGAGATTTAACCTTCGTTTCTTTCAGCATGTCCGTCCTGTGGATTCAAGTATTCTTGGGGACAAAAATTGAAAAACGAATACATTCTGGGTTGAAGAGCTGTTTTCCGGTCAGGCTATGGTTCAGTGTGTGTGTGTGTGTGTGTGTGTGTGTGTGTGTGTGTGTGTGTGTGTGTGTGTGTGCGCGCGGGTGGTTTGTGTTTGCTCCACGCGC
>OMNM01044866.1:0-11339 GCA_900302745.1 Parablennius parvicornis
TATCTATCTATCTATCTATCTATCTATCTATCTATCTATCTATCTATCTATCTATCTATCTATCTATCCATCCATCCATCTATCTATCCATCCATCTATCTATCTATCCATCCATCTATCTATCTATCCATCCATCTATCTATCTATCCATCCATCTATCTATCTATCCATCCATTCACTGACAGCTCTGCTGTAGTGAAGCTGATAAAAAGCAGTGAAATGTGATTTTGTCCCTCGCTGCCAGACTCACTGAGTGCGGCGCTAACAAGACTGAGGGACACGAGCCAAAACCAATAGAAGTCATTCTGAGCCAAAACAGACCAGCGATAATCCAGCCGAGGAGAAAGAAGAGGCTCAAGAGGAGACGGAGTGACTCAGCGAGACGCAGCGATTCAACAAACACAATGAACTCGGTCATAAAACCTCTTTAAATGTCAAATTATGAAATGTGTTACTCTTCTTCCTAACTTTTGATATTACTCTGGGACTCTATTGAATGTTTAAAACCATAAAATACCACCAACAACCATCAGCACCATATTACCTGCTTTCTCTTTCTGTGCCACTAGGTGGCAGTCTTTAGCACAATAAATCCACACTTGCTTTACTTTAGCCAGAATGCTTTTGAAAACCATGTGGACTTCATGAGTTAACTGTGGAGATTTTTAAATTAATCGTAGTCGTTCAACAATAAAAAAGGAGATAGCTGTAGTAGTTTTATTAGAATTTATCATCCTGTATATGTAAAAATTAGATGGGCTCCTGGTGGCAATGTTTACATGAAAATGTTTCAAGTGAAAATGCAGAATTGTCGACTTTTTTTTACAGTTACATGGCAACATTTTGAATATTTGAATGTTTGTTTGCACGGAAACGTCAGAAACACAAAAAAATATGTAATTAGAATGCCAGGCCATTTATTGGCATTGTGTTTGTTTTTGTAATGAAACCACAAACACATGAGTGTGGAGATCAATACGCAATAAACATTAACAATGGGAGAACA
Source organism: Parablennius parvicornis (assembly GCA_900302745.1). Classification (NCBI taxonomy): domain Eukaryota; kingdom Metazoa; phylum Chordata; class Actinopteri; order Blenniiformes; family Blenniidae; genus Parablennius; species Parablennius parvicornis. The sequence continues at coordinate 1,007 of OMNM01044866.1, forward strand.
CAGACATTCGTATGGAGAGACGACCAAGTTGGATTGTTATTACAGTGACTGTCAACTGTTGAACTACCAAGTCCCAGGAGAATATGAACCGGGAGTCAGGACACTCTGGAAACATTGTTGGTATTGTCAATCTACTGAGCATGTGCAGAACAACTATTAACTATGGTGCACATGAGCAGTAGCAGTGGTCAAGAAAAGTTTTGTTTTTCTCCCGTTTCCACAGATATGGATTCACAATATTTTCAAAAAGTTCCATCGTTTGAGCTCATTTTGAATAGTTGCGGCTTCCAAGTACCGTTGTCGTGTGAATTGACTCCCAAAATGCTTTTACGGATTTTCGATTTCACTGTCTTTTAATCCATGTAGTTTAATATAGTTATTTCTTCCAGGCAAGAAGATACTGAGACAGGAAGTCAAGCAAAGTCGTGCTACCAGTGTTAGCACAAGTGGCTAAACAGTTTTCTTAAGGCCAAAAACACAGATGAGATATAGCAAAACGTGTCTGAAGGTTGGACGGCTTCTTCTGCAGTCTTCAGCGTGTTTTCATAAATCCACACATAAAATATGGCTTTGACGCTAATGCTACTCCGCTAGCAATGAGGTTGCTACTTCGTTCCCTTGTCATCTTTGTTAATTCAACACTAAGCAAAGCGTTCCTGAGAACCAGAATGGACCTTCTATGAGGCCGGTTTTGGCCAATATTTAGGAAAGTAATCTAAAAAGTCTACGATCTAGTGAGCAGAGTGAGTTCTGGCGACAGCTTATCTCCAACAAACGTGACTGTGAGGTTTTTTAACACGGCCTCAAAAACATTAATAAGACAGGATCCCAGGGACTCCCTATTTAGGAGGAGCTAATTACCTGCAGAGAAAGAGGGTCTGCTGGGACCTGAAGGGTTGAGAGGCTCCGGGGGCTGATGTGAAGAAATCAGAAATGATAATGGAACTTTAAATGAATGAAGCTTCACTTTTTCCTCGCTGTTACAGAGCAAAACATCACAGAAACCTAAGGATCTGGTATCTGTCCATGGTTACAACTTCGATCCAACATCTGTCCAGATGTCAGACAGTAAACCTCAAACTGCTCCCAATGGATGGTCTCGGTGTCTCGCATGGCGTGTGAATGGATGAATGTGACCAACACTGTAAAGTGCTTTGGGGGCTCGTAAATCAGTGGAAAAGTAAAATCCATTTACCATGCACACTTACGTGAGCCCTCCAGGGGCCTGTATTATGAACCAAGATCAACATGACCGAGGTATTTCTCCTTTATCTGGCTTCACTTAACCCGACACAGAGCTGGTTAACTGGTTATCAACTGGGTAACTCAACCCACCTTTACCATTTTGTCTACATGTGGCTGAAATGGCAGGAGAGGAAAACCCGTACGGTCTCCATTCATTTCCTTCAAGTTCCTCTGGGGTGAACCAGTCTGTGATAGAATCTTTCCAGCAGGAGAGACAGGAACGACATCATCGTTTGCATGCAGGTGTGTCTCTTGCCTGTTTCAGAATTTCCCCACTCTGGGACCCATGTTAAGAAGAAAAAAAAAAAAAAAAAAAAGTCGCGTCTTGTGAATGACTATATTTATTACCGAAAATAAAATATATTTATTGCACATTACTGAATGCAGACCAATGGATGTAAATCGAAGCGATGTAACCTGGTCATTCAATTGAATTTTTGTTTCAGTTACATTTTGAAATTTATGTTAATTTCCACGGACACAGCAAAAATGCTGAAAATGATGAAGTTAGCGTGCCAGGCCGAACAGGCAGAGCACAATGCCTGCTGCGGCGCATGCGTACTGCATCCGTGGTAAATATTTCTTCTGCACATGCTCAGTAGATGGACAATAAGAACAGGGTTTGCTTCCAGAGTGTCATGACTCCCAGTCCATGTTCTCCTGGGACTTGGTAGTTTTATTTTGACAGTCACTGTGATAACAATCCAACTCGGTGTCGTCTGTCCACCAGAATGTTTCCTCTCCTTGTTAATGTTTATAGCGAATTGTTCTCTGTGTACGTGTGTGTGGTTTCAATACAAAAACAACCAACACCACCCAAACGTGGCCTGGCATGGTAACATCACTTTCAGTCTTTCTGCCATTTCCGTGTAAATCGACATTGTTTCCAACATGTTGCTGTGTAAAAATGAAACCTTTCTGGAACAAAAATCCAAAACCGAAAGGTTTTGTAAAATAGACAAGACGGATTTGTTTTTGTTCTGGATGATAACTTTAAAGCAGAACTTTTAAAATCTGCTTCATATACAATAAGAACAACAAGAACAGGAATCATTGCGGTATCAGTGAAGCTACAAGCTCCACGCCCACTCTGCTGTTCCTCTTTGTCTGAGCTGATGACCACATCTTGGTGACCTTGTGGTTTTTTTTTTTTTTTTTTTTAATTTTCTGGGTTGGTGCGTGTGCCAGGTGGAGCCAGCAGCAGCCCGTCCTCCCTCCATATGTTCGTCTTGCCGGCTGTCACTATCATGTTTCAGCTACGCTCACACCTCAGAGGAGGCCCTGCTTGTTTAGCTAATGAAGAAGAAGGAACTAAACACCTCAAAAATTCATTTACATGCGTCAGTGCTCAATTTGTCTGCAAATAAAGCAAGTGAACTTTGGATTTCTGTACATTTTCTACCTGAACGCAGCTACGTTAGGATTTAAAGGGGCAGTACACACATTTGAAGTGCGTTGAGTCTGCTTTATGTGGCAGTAGTGAGTCAGTGTGATTCTCACTTTGTCTTTCTTTCAGTTGTTTTGAGGTTTTATGAGAGTTTAGTCTGAATTTTAGTTGAGCTGCAGCCTTTTTTTGTGTTCACTGTTTAATTTTAATGTTTGAAACAAAAAGACAAAATATAATCTCAAATGAAATGTTCTATCTAATTCAATTTAACTTGTTTGAATGGTGAATCTTTATGCATTTTGACATATGAATATGTAAAATATAAGTGCAGTATAATAAATGTAGCACAGCATACAATCATTAGAACAGTTGTTATTGTTTGTATGCACAATTCAATACAACAGATTCACTACAATAATTTACAAGTACTGCATTTTACGGACTATAACTCTCCATTTATTTTCTTGTTTGTTGAATCCTGCAAGTTATATTAAGAAGCAACTTATTTATCATAAAATACGGTACATTTCATGTTGGACCATTAGATGTCAGTGTATAAGTACAGAAAAACTTTCCTTACTGTTTTTTTTTTTTTTTTCCACAAAGACAGAAACGATCGCCGTTTCCAGCAGGTTGTTCTCGTGTAAAAATAGTCTGATGCGTTCAGAAGCCTCATTTGAATACTCTTCTTTGAATGTGCTTTTCCTCAAGAGGTTCGCTGAACACGCGCTTTAGTTCATGTTATTGAGGATTTTAGTAAATCAGTCACTTTCTGTTTTCTAACATTGGCTGAGAAGTATTTTGCTTTACTTCCTCTACTTTCTTCTTTTTTTTTTAAAAACATGAATGTGTTTTGTGTCTACTTCAGGTGTGTTTGGTTGTCAAGGGAAGACGGGGAGACACACATGAACCAGAATATTACTACCAATAGCAACAGATTCATCGAATCTGATGGCTCTTTTTCCATGACTGAGAACCTTCAGCTCGTGTGAGAGTTAAAAATGGTCTTTGTGCCCGACTCCGAGAGTCGCTCCGCTTCCTGAATACGTCTTGTGCCTGATAAGAACTCCACTCACGTGGCAGCCCGGAGCTTTTCCGGCACATTCTCTCCTAAAGAGGCAGAACTCTTCTCTGCTCCTCAGAGTCACAACATCTACAGAACATCCAGAGATGCAGACAATGTTTACATGAGAACATTTACACGCCTGCGGTGCTCAAACTTTTTTGCAAATGCTATGATTTTGTCTCCAAGGAAATGGGGGGAAAACGCTAATTTTTGAAAACATTCCCACTCTGTCTATGTGGAAACGGAATTGAATACCACCTCCGGAATGTCTCCAGAGTGTCCTATTGTTAATGGTTGTTAATTGTTAATGTTTACAGTGAATTGTTCTCGGCACACGTGTCTGTGGTTTCATTACGAAAACAAACAACAGCACCCACTAGTGGTCCGGCCCTCTAGCTACATCATTTTCAGCATTTCTGGGTGGAAATAAACATAGTTTTCAAAAAGTTGCAGTGTAAATGCGACACATGTGATCATAGGTGTCATTTTAATCATCCTTAATAAAAGTTGATGTATCGAAGCAGAAAAACAAATTTAACAAGTTTAGACAGTTTGACAAGGACTGGGTCAGGACATAAAAAGGTGATAATATAATGTTATGGCTGATGTGTGTAAAACTAAGCAGAATGAACTTGCTGACTCTGAACTGCATGCACACATTCTCTTTTCCTTTAATGAGAAGGAGAATTTCACACTTCAGGAAGCAACGAGGCAGTTTTTGTTGTGTTTATGGGCGATGCAGCTCGGCCTGGACGAGCTTCACTGGAAACATCACTCTGGCTTCAGATCTGCGGCTGGCAAGTTTTACCACGCCACTTAGAGTCTGGGCTTCATTTCACTGAAGATTCAGATTTTACTATGTTGGAATGTGGCTGGAAATATCAGTAATTTGAAGCATGTGCACATGTCGTCAGTTTCATTATATGCACCAGTCCAAAAGGCTTCTTTTAAAAACGACAACATTAATATATATGATGTAGAAACAAGAGTTTATCCCACAGTGAAGCGTGCAGGAACAGAGAGTGGAGTGGAGGAGCGAGGACAGAGGAATGAGGGTTACCTGGGACACCGGGATGACGATGAAGGAGCCCCCGCCGGCGCTCTCCGTCACCACGGCGACAAACTTGGAGTTGACGGCACAGAAGTGGTTGTCGTGGACGTTCTTGGTGATGGGGATGCCGTCGTAGCAGTGCTCCCTGTTGCCCACTTTCCCGTAGACGTTTCGAAACTTGGAGCTTCGGTATGTCGGACGCCATGACATCTGAGAGCGAGGACAGAGAGGTCAAAGGTCAGCATGAAGATATCTGCTGAACCTGCCGTATTCTATCTATGTATATCAGTGGTGGGTCCAACACTACATAAAGTATTCATACTCAGATATTCAAAAGATCTCTGGGATAACTTGGCGAGTATTACGTGATGTTTGGGAATGCTTGGGAATTCTACAATGTTATTGATAATGACAAAACTAAGACAGACTGTAAATTATGCCAGCAACTTAATCGGCAAAGACATTTGGACGAGCAGAGTTAGCCTGATGGGTATGATTAGTTTAACTGCTCACCGTGTAAATCGTGTTAGGTGCTACTAGCTACATGCTAAAGAGTTTCAGGGCTCACACAACGGCGATGCTACACGCTAAACATGATTAAAGTGTGACTGATCAGTCCCTCATGTGCATTTCCTTTCTTTGTGGTTTGAACACACTCGGTGTTATCCATCCATCCATCCATCCATCCATCCATCCATCCATCCATCCGTTTCAGTAGACAGCACACATGACATATTTGTCATTATAGCTGCAGAGAAAGAAGCAGTACAGACTGATGCTATGTTTCCCCTCTCGCAGAATGCACAGTTGCTGGGTAGGCCGTCCCATCTGTTCACACACGATAAGAGTCGCACGTGCAGTTGTGGGAAATGGTCCAAATTGGTTCTGGGTGTGAGACGTTCAGAGGGTGAAAAACCGCTCTGACAGTGTGGCGTGTTGCCTCAGAGCTCATGTTTAATGTGTCAAGGAGGAAAGGCAGCGGTAAAGACATCAATGCACCACAGACAGGAACCAAAGTGATCGATCTCTGACAAGCAGGATGTCGTACACACTCCAGTTTGTTGCTTCATTTTGGCTTGAATAAGTCATGTTCAACAGAAAATGGTAAATCTTCACAACTACATGACAAGGGAGTAAAAGCATGCTCGAAAACTCTCCCCTTGGGAGCTATTCTAAAAAGATTGCGTTTTTAATGGCTTTTCAATTAGCATTTTCACTAGTAATCATTGCTGTGTAAACGGGGCATTAGGCAACTTGTGGTTCATTGTCTTCGATACGTGGACAAGAGGAGATTTAAAAACTCCACCAACGGAGCCACTGAAGCCGCCATTGTTTTGCAGCCACTGACACTGACAAAGGGAAAACCGATCGGACTCAAGATGCCTCCTTTGTTTACTGATTCACAACACAAACGTTCTTCTGCTGGAAGCCCTGGATTACTGGTCGAAGTCGACTCAGCCACAGGACGTGAATGCAAAACGGCCTTTGACCCCCAAATGGACAGAAGCTGCGGGAATTCCTCCAAGCTATAATTGGGGAATTTTTTTTCAAACCGGATTTATTTTTCAATGAGACGACTGACTGAGACTTTATCAGTTCACCACAGGAAGTGGGCGAGGAGGGTGGGGTGGGGGGTTCTGACTGGTCAGATCAGTAGCAGGGTGACATCAGGCGATCCTCCATTCAGTATTGTTGTTGGGATAAGGAGAGGAACTGCCGGCAGCGGTGTGTGCATGCAAATAGGAAGCGTCTCCTGCTGCCTTTGTTTCCCCTCCGTCAGCTTCAGATAGACCACATAAGCGATGGCCATCACTTTGTGGTTAATTCAGCAACTTAAATAAAGAACTCTCAATATCTGGCAGTTATTTAAATTTTGTTGTGTGAGTATAAATATACTAAGTGGATCAGGTTATAACAAGTGTGATCTACCCTAACGACTGGTATATATATTTTTTGGCTTAAACTTATTCTAGAATTAGGGCTGTCGAACTCATTTAAGTTCAGGGGCCACATACGGTTCAATTTAATCTTGAGTGGGCAAGAGCGGTAAAATAGTGCCATATTAAGCTTTAAATTTAAACTTTAAAGTTTTTCTTTGTTGCGGCACCAAGTAGACGTGTTAAAAACTTCTATATCTTCACAAAATTTAACAATTACTACAGAAAATCACAACAATCTCAACACTTAGCCACATTTAATGAGTCTTTCTGGTGCAAAATAACGTGAAATATATATATTTTTAAAAGTCTCCTTTAGCTGTTGCATTCGGCATATTTTTACAAACTCACACTGACATCATGGCTTTGAGGCTAGTTTTATAGCAACGAGGTAGCTAGCTTCCATGACAGCTTCAACAACATCTCAGCTCGGGTCTCAGTGTCGTGTCGTGTCCAAGCCCTTAAGAAATGTGTTTTAAAAATGTTCTCTTTGAACTTTTTACAGCTTGTGAGGCCGGATGCGAGTCTCTTGCACACCCGTTTTGACCCGTGTTCACCAGCTGGTGCCCCTGACATGAGTCGGTGATTGAGCATAAATGTCCATCTTGTTTTAACTTCAGCATCTCAAATGAATAAAAGAAACACAGACTATTGACTTCATTTATTTAGATTTCACTTTTTTTTGTTAAACAATGTTATTCACCTCTACTTTGCTGTATTTTAGAGGGAGAACTCCTCTTTTCAATCAAAAATGTTTCAATGGCTGAATATTTAACAGCAGTTTAAAAATACGCCCCCTTTTTTTTTTTTTATACATGATGGAGTTAATTTAACTTAAAAATGAAGCCAATGTAACTAATCAAATCAAAATGCAAATGACGCCCTTTTGCGATGTAATGTCTCCAGGCTAAAGACACTTGTTTGTTTTACACATGTATCTGAGCGTCTCTTGTGGTTTTGTACATCACAGGCAAGCAAACAAAGAAAACAAAGGGGGGGAAAAAAATCATAAACCCTCCCAGCACACTGGGTGTAAACCTGCCAACCTCAGCCAGTCTGTTGAGATGTTCTTTATGAAACAAGGGGGAAGGCAAAGAAATACAATCGAGACAAAGAAACCACGTAGAATAAATGAAAAACCACCGACTATGCTCAAATTCAGCTCGATCAGTAGGACATTGCTTGTTGATGCTTATCGAAGGTGTAAACCAGGAGTGTCAAACGCATTTTAGTTCAGACCAATTTCAACTGGACCGGGCCAGACTGGTAAAATCGAACCACAATAACATTTGAATTTAAACTTTAAAGCTTTTCTTTTGTTGTCACACAGAGTGTACATAAAGAAAATGTTGTAAAAGCAAACAACTACTACCAGAAATGACAACAATGTGAACAGGAAACTAATCTTAATGAAAGTCTCTGGTGCAAAATACAGTGAAATGTCCAGAAAACTTCTTCTATAGTTGTTTCATAACGTAGATTTTTAAAAACTCACCCTGGCACTATGGCTTTGAGCCTAATGCTAGTTTGTTAGCTTTCACGCCAGCATCACTGATATCTCAGCTCAGGTCTCAATATCATTTTGTGTTCGCTGCTGTCAAGAAATTTGTTTTTGAAAATAAAATCTATGTCTTCTTTGAAATATTTACAGTTTTCTTGGTGGATTGACGGCCGGATTGGAGTCTCTTATGGTCCAGTTCTGTGGCTTATTGTTAGAACATCTCTGGTAAAGACAAATTAAATATAAAGGAAAAACAGAGTCCAAATCTCATGTGATATGTCAACTATCGGTTTAGTTTCTAGTGTTATTTTGAGATTCTTACTGTCTCTGGCTTGTCTCCACCTCCTTGTGCCTCAGGCCTGAGTATGTGATTGTTATGTATTGGGGCTTTTCATTCGTGCCCTGTTGGCCAGTTCTTCTATGTTGGTTGTGTTCCTGCATTCCTTCTCCTGCTTTTCTTGGTATTTGGAGTTTTGTCTGGATGGCCTGGCTGTGTTGGCTGCTTGCTCAACCTCCTCTTCCCTCCTGTTCTCCAGCTTCTGGAACTTAATTCTTAATTTCTGGAAAATAATTTTTCAATCGTGTTTGATCTGAAGACGATCTGCAGACGGAGATTTGTTGAAGACTGAAAAGACACAAACATATATTTTTCCCTGAATCTCATTAAATCTATATTTTTCCCCATTGTTGAAGGAATGTCATGCGACCTCCTGGGAAAATTGGATCTGACTTTGCAAAATACTTTTTCAACACTCTTCAGATTTCCATGTAATTCACAAAATAACATGACAAATTTTGACACCTGCTCTGCAAAAATATTCCACACCAATGACAACATATTCTATTTTGGGCAAATATTTGATCACCAGACACTGAACAGAATGGAAATCAGAGAAGAACTTCCGAAGCTCCCGGATGAACACCAGACTAACAAGCTGAATGTTTTTTTGAGTTTTTTTTTTTTTTTACAATTTTTCGTTTCCTGTACTTCCGCAATGTTTTGAGGTGAAAATGAAATCGTTTACCTGACAAAGGTGCTCGGAGCAACCGAAAATGCAACTTTTTAATAAGTGCCCTGACTCCCAGTCCATAATCTCCTGGAACTGAGGACGTAGTTTTCGAGTTGACAGTCACCGTAATAACAATAAAACACTGTCGTGGTTGTGCACTAACCTAGTGTGCTGTTCTCTGTGCGCATGTGTGTGTGGTTTCATTGCAAAAACAAACAGCAGCACCAACTTATGGCCTGACATGCCAATGACATCGTTCTCAATGTTTCTGCACATTTCCGTGCTGACGGAGATTGTTTTCAAAAAGTTGCAGCGTGAACGCAAAAACTTTTCTGCGACGAAAACTCAAAAACGTTTTCACTTGAAACTTAAAAGCAGCAGGCTTGTGAGGCTCTATGATCTTCCAATGTTCCGAAGCGTTTGTGCTTTGCGGTTAACGTGCTGACGACAGAAAACATGAACCAGACACGACGGATTAGAGAAACGACCGAAGAAGGACCTCGAGCCATGAATCACCCGACGAACGGCAGGGCGGTGACGTCGGGTCCCATTGTGAAGGCCTAACTTGTTGCAGGAGATGCTCTCCTGGTGTATATGTGCAGCATGTAAACATCTCATGCCATCCCTCTGAAACCACGTCTGTCCTGTGCGAGCGGCATAAAGGCGGCTTGTTTAGAGAATTAATGTGGAACAGAAGAGCAGCAGCGAGCAGCCGGAGGGACAGTCGCAGGACAGACTCGCTCATTCATTGGTCGGCAGCACAGAGGGGACGTCTGTCTGAGAGCGTCCTTCTTATCTCGTGTAGGGAGTTCACAGCTTGACGACGTGCACACGCGCGCACAAACACAACACAAACAACAACTTAGTATTTCTCACATCATAAGACTTGTGGGTTGTGAGCATGATTCCCTCACGCCGCGAGGCCGCGCCGGCAGACTCTCATCACGTTTTTTTTTTTTTAAATCCACTTTCACTCATACCTAATGAACCTCACACACCTCCTCGGCCTCCTAACGCCACTTGAAAATGTCACCTTACCTTCCCGGTGTCGTCACACAGTGACACCTCCTCTCAGAATACCAGCATCCGCCCTCCTCTCTGAAGCAGCCGGGACCTTTTTCTCTTCCTTCCTTCGC
>OMNM01044872.1:0-11222 GCA_900302745.1 Parablennius parvicornis
GAGGAGCGATAGGTAAACTGTCATCATTTACACCAAGGCAAATATTGTGGTATTTATGGCTTCCAAATTACGTTTTCAAGAATAATAAGATACATTTAACAGGTTTAACGTATGCATAGAAGTGAATGGCTTGTGTTGGCAGCTAATATATCATTAGAAAGGGATGGATACGGACACATTGTGAATAAATATTGTCCCTGTTTTGTTACCAGTAAGCAAATGTAATATATCCCAGAGTGGAGGGTTCAAATGATATTCTTCACAATTGGAAATATGTTGCATCAATTGATAAAACAGCAAATTGATGTTTGGGAAATGGGCTAAATTTGCCAAAATTGTAAATGCAACCACCTCATAGTCAGTGGAAATCTGTCCACAGCCCATTCATTATGAGAACAGTTGTTTTGTATCATGAGAACGTTTGCATAGAACAAATGTTTGAAAGAAAACACATTTTTAGAAACAGTGTTTCTGCTTTTTTTGCTGCAATTAAATTGTGTGGAACAGAAGTTATACTGCCGACTCTTTGTCGGGTTGTTTTTCTGACTCCTCAGATCCCAGAAGAGTCTGAAACTGCCCCACAAATATAAGAAAACAAGCTTGAACTAAGTTTTACTGGAAGATATTCTTTTGACTTGGTCCACCCTCTTAAACAAAGACGCCCTCTGTCTTTTAATGTGAGGAGTTAGAAGACGTGAACTTATTTTCTTTGACTGAATTATTATCTGATGCAGGAATATTCTTGCAGTTAAACTCTATTAAGTAGCTGTGAACTATGACTCTGTAGTGCCAATACTTTTGACAGTAATCTCTAGTTAGCAGCACAGGGAGAGAAACTGTTTTAGCATATTTGTTGACTCCTTTAAAAAGAAGTGTCTCTCAAATCTTTTTAGTTGCGACCCCAGAGATAACGTTCTTCAGTGTTTGCCACTGCAACTTCCCCAAGATGTGCAACTATGCTCCTGCTCTGAAGAGGCTGTTTAAAAAAAAATTATTTATCATTTCCTTTGGTATGAAAATTCAACAATTGAATTTGGGCTTGTAGCGGGGCATTATGTCATAATGGTGGAATATGTAATAATGTAATACATTGTCAACACATGCGGGTGTTCCACTTTTTTATTTTATTTTTTAAGAAAATGTAATAAATTGGTGCATTATGTAATAAATGTCATTTATTCACATACATGATCAGTAAAAAAAAAATTCAGAAGAAGTGTCTTGACCCAACTTAGATTCCATTCAATTTTGAGAGTGATCCGGATAACCATCTGGACACGAAAAAATAAAATAACAAAGATCCTGTTTTTCCCCTTTACTTATCATTGAGCATTCAAAAAAATCATATCTCTTGGAGGTCATATCTGATTGACTTGTAAAAATTCAGCGATCTGTAGGATGATCATATGTAGTAGGGTGCAAAATTTCATCCGGATCGGATCCAGAATTAGGTCAGGAAAAAGTCTGGAAGTTAACATTGGAAACCCCATTTATGAGTTTCAAAATGCATAACTCATAGAATTTTGTTTTGATTCTCTTGAAATGTGCAATGTATGTTTGGAGGAGCATTGCCCTCAATTTTGCCAAATTTCGCCTGGATCCGATCCAGATTAACGATATGGCAGCACTTTGGATTTGGGAAATATTAACATTGAATTCTCCATTTTAATCAGATCAAGTGGCATAAATCTGTGTAATCAACTTTGATTACATTGATATTTGGCCACAAATGTGTGGTGAAACCTGACGCTTTGCGGAGGTCTGCGCTCTCTGAATGCTTTTCTGGTTTGTTCTTCGATCTGTTGAAATCTTGTGTTATTTCCATTGTGATCGTGTTGTCAAAACTTTATAGACTGTTGTGTGACATTAGTCATCCTGTTATTCAACCACATCATAGCTTCTTATTGTGTTTTCAATTACTGAGGCAAAATAGTCAGACACTGTAAGTCTTTCATACAATTTATGCTCGAAAATTACTTGAGGCCTTTGGGCAAACATTTCAGCATTATAAATAATTAAAACACCTGAAAACCTTCAGCATCCCTTTTGGAAGCTTTTGATTATATAATCTGATCTTTTTGGCATGTGAAGTCAAACTCGGACACAAACCAAGCCCAGCTTATTCTTAGATTATGTGATGTGATCAAAGGCTGCAGAAAAGCAACGAAGCAGACCTCCAGGTCAGTTTTTTTTTTTTTTTCCCACTCAACTGATTTTTGGCATCAAGAAAGAACTCAACCTGACAACTTGGTTTCGAACCAAAGTATTTCCCTTCTGATGACGTGTGTCTTCAGAGCCGTTTAAGTTTGATTGACAGCTGCCGAGAAACAGAGCAAACAACCGCACAGCTGTCACTCCGTTTTGACTAAATGTTGTCTGATAGACAGATGTTGACAGCTCTTTTTGTGGCCTTTAAATTAATAAATAGAGTATTAAAAAAAACTGCAGCAGAGTTTTTTCTTATTTAAAGGAGAAGTGCGTTACTTCGTTATAATGGCAGCAAATCAAAATGAGACCTTGGACAAATAAAGCTGCTACTCCTGCAAGAAAAAAAAAAAAAATCATCACAAAGCTCTCTCAGCCCTGGTGAAGGTTTTACTGTTGAATTTTAAAAGCCAAGAGCTCAAAAATCACAGAATGATGACTTTAGGTATTCATCTGATACTTTCAGCGACTTCTTATTCTTTCTTTTTTTAAGCACAACAACTTAATCTTAATTTGCTACCTTCTGAGACTGGCTCATTATTATCATTTTTTTTTTTTCATTTTTGGATCACTCAAATAGCAGAATCGAAGCCACAAGAAAAAGGGTAACTGAGAATATACTCTGCATTATTTCAAACGCGCAGTCACAAAACACAACCGAGAAAAAGTTGTTTCACTAAAAAAGTGAAGACAAAACAGGTTTTATCACCACTTTGCATGTTTTATCACATGTTGCATTGTCATGTAATTCAAAGTAAATTCAATTTCTACTACTTAATATTAGTGATGCACCAATACTGACACCAGTATCAGGTATCGGGTCCAATACTGCCCAGCGTACTCATGAAAGCTTTGCGATACAACCCGGGCTGCATCACGTGATGTCATCTGTCAGCAAAGTCAGCAGCAGGTAGACAAATGAGCACGAGCAATGTCCACGGTTTGGAGATTATTTTTGAATTAATAGTGTCAAGGTAGAGTCCGTGTGGAGGTGGTTCAGGGCAATGCGTAGTCTTCACGTATCGTTTGTGTATGGAGTATAAGCCAGTAGTAAACATCTGTATCGGTGCCTCCCTACTTGAATGAGGTAAAATACATTCATGAATACATGGCTGTATAATAAAGATGCCTAATATACAAATTTCAATAAGAGTTAGAAAAAAAGTTAATCCAGAACTACACATTTTTTCTATTATATCACTATCTATTTTTACTGATTATTTTCCTTTTCTGTATACATCAGGCTACATGTGGGGGTCAGGGGGATGCCGTTTCATGCTGCTGACTTATCTTCTTTTTTAAAAATCTTTATTTGCACAAAACAAAAAAACAATACAGAAATTGCAATGAATAAAGTCCAAGGGGCTTATATAAAATCTTACCCATCAATAAACGAACAAGGAAATGAATAAAAGAGTTCATAAACTTAGTCACCTTTTTTACAAGAGAATTTGAAACAAGCTCTGTTACAAAACCATCAGGTTAATCATTACGACAGTCTATATATAAAGATTTAGATTTCTTTGGCCACACGCATTCCAACAAGCAGAGTTCTGCTTTTAATGATAATGTATTGGCAAAAACAGGCATTCAAATAAAGATTTTTTGAACACATCACAACATAGTTTAGCATCAAGCCCTAAAACTATTGTTTTATGATATTTCACCACACAGCTCTATTAAAGAAGTCCTGTTGTGACCCATTTGAGATTAATATATAGTATCAGGCTAGATGCAAAGGATACAATTAATCCATAATATCCAGTGTTTTTATTCTGCAAACTGAGCTTCTGGGCAGATATTGATCAAAAGGTTCAAAAAAGTGGGCTACATCTGCTGAGACAAGTCGGGGCTTGATGAATCCTGGCTGCGACGCCTGAAGGAGAGCGTATGATGTCTTGAGACCTGGAAGACTCAATAATCTCTGGAAACATAACTGATGGTGTGTCTCAGCGCATCACACCTTTATTCTTCCCGATGATAGGAAGACGTAGCAAAAGGAGGGGATATTTATAGTGTCATAAAGAATAATTAAATACCGCAGCATTACATTTGCCAGTCTGAACTAATAGTGTCACAACCGCTCAATAAATTTGCCATTTAAAGGTTCACTCCCCATAAGTCACATCAAAAATGGTTAAGAAAAGCATAATTACATTAAATCCACAAGGTTTTTTTTTTTTCTTTTGTCTTTTTTCTTCCGCATTTCATGAAACTGATACACGCAGCAGCTAACAAGGATCAAACAATTATGTTCGCTTCAGTGAAATACAACCAATCAACTTACATATTTTCAAGTAAACATGTTTTATGATTTGATCAATGCTGCAGTTTCGAGGAATGAAGGTGTGATCAAAAGGAGCCACATGTAAATAAAAAAAAGAGGCTGCACAGCAACAAACAGGCGCTGTGAATGAGACACACTATTGATGAATATATTTATTAAAAAGAAAACATAAAATACACGGGAAAGATGGAAGTTCTAACAGAAGGGAAGCAAAGACATGAAAAGGGCTATTGGCAAGTGGGTCTAAACTCACCAATTCCATCCTGCAGATTTATTAGAGGAAAGGCAGGCTTGTTACAGGCTCCTGTGCTTCTTGCTTTACAGAGCAAATAAAAGGCAGACATAATTAAGACTACCAAAGGTATAAATCTTGTATGTGAATGGCCCATTGCACACATCGACCGCGCAAGTAATTTACATGGCCCTCTGAGAATTCACCTCAGAGTTTTCTCTGACACTCACAGAGGTAGTGGGGAGGGAGGAACTCGGTAAGATGCCAAAAAAGGAAACTGCACTTCGGAGGATGCATTTCAAAGCCAAATACCAGAAAACCATGCATGTTTTTTAATGAACACTGCCACCATTTATTCTCAAGGTTACATGAAGTTTTTCTGTTTATTTTTTAGCTGTCAATGCAATTTTTTTTTTAAATAAAACTCGGGGAAAAAAATGGAACTGAGGAGTAATTTATTATTTTAATGATTTTGATGTAATTATAAATATTAGTGGTGGATTGATCCATCCATCCATCCATCCATCCATCCATCCATCCATCCATCCATCTATCTATGAGACGTTTTCAAAAGCTTATGATGTCGTTTTCATGTAACTGTGGGTGCTGTTGGTTGTTTCTTTTTTTTTTTCTTTTCTTTTCTTTAATGAAACCACACACGCATGCACAGAGAACAATGCACTATAAACATTAACAACTGGAGTACTTGGACATTTGCATGGACAGACGACTAAGCTGGATTGTTGTTAGTGTGACTGTCAACTCAGAGAAGCCGACGCAGTGACCGACTCCTCTCCACGTGCTGCGGCACTGAGGGGTTCAGGAGGTCGTTTATCCCGGCGGCCATACAAGTGTACAATACACCATTGTAATGTGCATTTTCTATCACCATTGATAGTAGCTTTTTTTAACTTTTATTTTATCTGTATTGTTTTAAAAGTGTTTTGTTATGGATAGCGCACACTGTATGCTGCTGGACATCCACATTTCCCCTAATGGAGATGAATAAAGTATCTATCTATCTATCTATCTATCTATCTATCTATCTATCTATCTATCTATCTATCTATCTATCTATCTATCTGTCTATCTATCTATCTATCTATCTATCTATCTATCTATCTATCTGTCTATCAGCATTTCTGAAAAGTTAGAATTACGGTAGATAGCCGTTTCATCTTGGGAGTCGCTTTCAAAAAAGGCAGAGTTTTTAATGGCTCAGAGCACCATTGTCGTGTAAATGGACCTACAAATTGCGATAAAAGTTTTGCACTTTCACTTGAAAACGTCGCGTAAACGGGGACTCAGCTTGTCTTTGTAATCCAATGCTGATGTCATAACGTCAGTGTCTTTTTCTACATTTGTGGAAAGGACAATCAATATATAAAAAATTATGGGAAAAATTAGACAGGTCATATAATTCTGTTAAAAGTGTAAAACATCACTCTAAAAATCACAGAACTTGGTAAAAAAAAAAAGAAAAGAAGAAAACTAGTTTAAAGTTATTTTTTCCATATTTATTGTATATAGATGGATCAACAAAAAGCCCCCATGATGGTAAATCTAATCCCGGGAATTTGGATTTGGAGTGTGTGGGCGGAACGTGGGGGATACGCTAGTGTGTAATCAAGTTTTTCCAGTCGCTGGGGGCGTGGCGCGGATGGTTTGGTGGTTGAGGAGATAGATTTGGTCTTGTATTTGTGGATCAATACTTCAATCACATTCTGATAAAAGTATGTTCTTTTCTTCTGTTGAGGCAAGTACGATTTTACCAACCTGCCTTTTTTATGTGTTTCAACTGTGTGATCTCGTCTTTGTTAGAAATGTCATCCGGTGGTGGTGGATGACGTGTCTTCCTATCAGCTGAAAAGCGAACACTTACAAAGAACTGAAGGTATAATAAACCACATTGAACTACACATTCTGATGCATTAAGCGGCAAACTTGCACTAGCGAACCCACAAAGAATATTCAATGAAAGTCCTTAAATTAGTCCCATATGATTAACTTGAACCAAAAAAGCTGAATTCTTTGACAACCCAATATGTCAATTATAATTTTCAATGTGAGATAATGAAAAATGGAAAAATTGGGTAAGCAGTGGAGGTGGGCGGGGCTTCATATAATGTCATGTGGTCATGTGACAACAGTGACTGGATTTTTAACGGAAAGTATCAATTAAAATGAACTATTATAGATAAAGTATGACTGATGTTAGATTTTATAAATAAATGGAAAATGCAATTCAAATACAATGTTTCATAAACCAGTGGTGAGGTTGTTTAATTTCTCAGAGTAGAGCGGTGGGAGATCCTATGGATTTGTGTGGAGATTATTTTTTGCAAGAAATCAGATCTGAAGTAATCTCATTTGCAAGAATCTGTAAAATATAAACATGTAAAACTTTCTCACTGTGACATGAAGGCACCAGATATTTTTCTTTCAAGCAAAGCCTTTACACTGAGCTGAAATTTCAGATCAGACCACAACGTTCCTCAAATGGTGACAGTACATTTCCAGCATGTCTTTCATATTGTTCTCCCCACAGCTCACACATTAGAGCCACCAGACAAAAACAATTAACCCAATAAGTGAGCATTTTGCATGGCTTCATGGCCAAGGACTCTGTGTCATTTATGGCTGATTCCCTTCCTCTTCTCCCACTGCTCTCGTCTCTCTCATACTGTCCCTTTGAAATGAACCCAAAAATAATTCTTCAATGCATATACAATACCAGCGTGGCGCAAACCCTGCCCAGCGGTGCTTATCCTCCTGCTAACGTAGCTGAACAGGAGACTCGGCGAGCGAGTTGCTTTGAAGCGGCTGCCAGAGAACGTTTGAGACGGAGACCTTCAAAGTTTTAACACAGAGGCTCAAACAAGGCTTGTGTATGGATTGAGAGACAGATTACAAGGTTGATGCTTTCTCATTATCCACTGTAAAACTAGCCTCACTGGATTATTTTTTTTTTAGGTTTATAATGCTGTTTATGATGTAAAATGATACATTTTTGCAATTATAGATAAATCCATGACACATGTTGCATTCCAGAAAGAACTGAGTATCTCATTCATTGATCCATCCTCTGTATTGAGTTGAAGGTGTGTGGCAATAAAGGTGCAACATGTAGTCATGTAATACATTTTCAACTCGTCATGTAATAACGTTGCATTTTGTAATGCAATTCTGTAATGCGTGTTGTAATAAACTGCCACATTTTGTGATAACTTGTTACATATTCCAACATTTTTTACAAAATAGGGGTGTGTAGAGCAGCATTACGTAATTACAGTGCAATATTTAATAATTTTATAAATAGATAAATCGTATCAAAGCTGGAGAGCTTAATGCTATTCTGAGGGTATGAAGGCTTTTCTAATTAGGGCATCAATTTTGATGATTTATTACATAGTGCACTAAATTATTACATTTTCTCTAGAAAAAAAAGTAGAGCATCCGCATTTTGAAATAACTTGCAATATTACAAAATGTGACAATGTTTATTTAAAAATGTAGCAGATTATTACAAACTGTGATGTTATTATATAATGAGTGGAACATGTATTACATTATTATATGTTTTGTACTTTCCAATGTGGAACTGTTGGTCATTTTTCCTGGATTTCAGTGTTTCTGACTTTTGTCATGTGACCACCAGATATGAAATAACCAATTGATGACGCATCAGCCTGAAAACACAATGCATTGACACATAATGTTTTGCCTTTCACAGTATGTACGATGCACTCTGATACTGTGATAATAATAAACATGTAATATTTTGAGCAGCCCTACATATTTTGTTTCCGATATTATGAATTATGCCCTTCCTTTTCCACCTTTTGGATACATCATCATTGGGGCATTGAAGAACCTTTTATTCTTTTTTCCTTCTTTTCTGTTTTTACTTCACGCTGTTTCATTTTATTGTTTATAACATCATAGTTCATTACATCATATTGCCCAAAACACTATGTCATAGTCTGAATGTAATACCAGAGTGAACTTTTTGTGTTTTGCTGCCTCATGGAATTGGTACAGACTGATCAAATTGTGACTATTTTCTTTAAATGCTTCTGTCAATAGATGTACCCAGTGAATTACAGCATAGTTACAATATTACAAAAGACATTGTAGTTCAGGGGCCACATACAATCCAACATCTTGATTGAGCCAGACCGGTAAAATAGTGCCATAATAAAGTTTAAATGTAAGTTTTTCTACGCGATGAAAATGTCGATATTTTCACAAAACCAAACAATTACTACTGAAAATGACAACAATCTAATCATTAAGACAATTTTCTCGAAACCTGTACAAAATACAGTAAAATGTCCTTAAAAGTAACTGTTCCACTGTGTGTGTGTTTTTCAAACTGATCCTGACTCCGTGGCTTTGAGGCAGATTTTGTTTTTTAATCAATATTTTCTTTGATATTTTTTCAATTTGCTGGATGGTTTGACCAGATTGAAGCCTCTTGCTGGCCGGTTTTGACCCACGGGCCTCATGTTGGTAGATTATGAAAATGTTTTTTTGGATAATTGTGGCATGTTAAGGTAACTGTGGAAACTCCCCAGGGCCTGCATGAAGTAGGATTTTCAAATCAAAAAATATCATGTGATGTGTAAAATAAATTATTTGTGACGTTGTGCAGATATTGTGTAAAATTGCAAGTATATTCATTATTGTAATGTGTGCTGTCTCACCATCTGTCTCGTGGTCTGCAGATTGTAAGTATGGTAATCCTCATTACTTTCCATGCTTTATTACACTGACACGCTGTCTGACACAATCTGCATAGGTGAACAGAAGTTGTGTTTTTTTTTTTTGTTTTTTGTTTTTTGTTTTGTTTTTTTCCTATTCTTCGTGACATTACTGAAACACTGACAACACAATGTTTTCAGCTGTGTTCTGCAGCATTACGAGCCTGGCAGCTGTACTCTGAACTTTGGTCTTAGTTGTTTTCCTCATTTCCCTGGAGCAGGATTCCCCCCTCCTGTGGCAGGAGTAAGGAGCTATATCTTTACCCCCCATAAAGGTGTTAACACACTCGTTTGAAGATGGTCTTAATTGGGTGGGGGTTGGCGGTCGTTGGGAGGATTCACGAAAAGAGGGAAAAAAAAGGTTTAATTGATCCCCTTGTGGTGCATGTAGTTGGTATCTCACTCATATAAAGGTGGGGCGGGCCTCTTCTACACAAGTGCAGTCAAGCTACAGATAAGACATTCCTGCAATGTGCATAACATAGAGTCCTCATTCTGCATCCTCCATTGCTTTTTGTCATATGTAGTTATCATAATTTCAAAGCTATCACTGGATCAAAACCATTTCTTTTTTTTCTACAAGGAAAACATTCAAACTAAAGATTAAAACCACTGAAAGGTAAAATTAAAAACATTGATTATCATGTTACAATGATCAACACTCTCAAAGGATGGAATATATTAGGCACGAAATGAACAATCGGGTCTTGAAGCTACAGTGTTTGCTTTTAATATAGACGAGCAGAATCATTTCAACAACTCTGTCAAGGGCTAATTTGTAATGGCTAGATGAATAGGTCAGATCGTCTCTAAAATAACTCTTCGTGGAAAGGGAGGAATTAATTGAAGGTAAGCTGGTGAACCTGCAACAGATCAGGTCACGGGCAGTCGAGGCTCAGTCGTGTGTGAGGCATGAAGGCTTTTCTTTGTGGTTCAAACGGCTCGGACGGAGGGGCATCAAAACAAACACAGCGCATAACAAGCTGTTGTGTAGCTAAAGAGAGGTCGGAGAGCGCGTGTCGGTTAGCTGTGCACATCAAACAACACCTGCAGAACTCTTAAAACTGGACCGCTGAGCGGTGGAAGAACTTGGCATGATATTATAATCAAGCACGTTGCGTTCATCCTTCATCTCAATGTGGCACCGCTGGAAGACGACAGGCCGGTAAAGTCAACGTGATCTTCAGGTAAATGCTCCGAGTCGTGACATTCCTGTTAATGTTACTTCAACACGCAGCAGCTACTTGAACATAGCTGGAGACCGTGGACTTCTCTTCATATTAGGCCTTCACCTCGCATCTGAGATTTGCGTGCCAGTAAATGGAGCAGCCTTGATCTAAACAGAGCCATCGTGATATTTCAGTGAGTTCTGAGATGTGATGATCACACACAGACACACACAGACACACACACACACACACACACAAAAAATGCATTATATAATGTTGTAATCAGGAGGAAGTGTAGTTCATTTGTTTAGTCTAACCCTTCCCACTGTGCTGTGAGCAAAAGTAAAAGGTTAAGTTAATGTGAGATATTCACTTAGAAGCTTCAACAATAACATGAAGTGTTTCAGATCAACAATATTCCACTTACCTGACAGGCGCTGTGGGTGAAAAGTTTTGTTGTTTTTTTTTTTTGTTTGTTTTTTTTTTACATTTTCAAATATTTCAAAATTAAAAACTATACAATCTAAGTATTTGGATTGTTGAGCAGATCCTAGAAATGCCTCTCT
>OMNM01044880.1:0-10202 GCA_900302745.1 Parablennius parvicornis
AGTTAGTGTGTAGTTAGTCTGCCGGGCCACAGGAGGGTGCTGTTGCTTGTTTTTATAATGAATCCACACAGATATGTGTGCAGAGAACAAAACGCTATAAACATGAACAAAATGGAGAGAACCCAAAATTCATATAGACTGTTGATTAATCGGACGATAAAACTAGAAAACAGACTGCAAGTCAAACCACTGACCAAGAATCTTTCCACTTTGGGAGATGGTATAAAAACTTTATAGTACAGTGGATCCGCACGCCGGTGTCGTGTAAACGAACTCCCTTAAAGTGAAGAAAGTTTTGTGGATGCACTCATATTCGATGTTGTGTAAAGTCTGCTCTGTGGAAATAATATCTACAGGCTACAATCCTGTATTTAACAGATTTAGGCTGTGATTTTGTTTGTAGATGATCCCCACTTTTAGTTCTATTGAGTAACTGATAAGACACATTCTGCTGATTAAACATAAATCATTAGAATCCTGCTTTCTGGCTAAAACTGCTTTTTTATTGAACAATTGCTCAATGCTGTCATGGCACCATCTGGACAATAGAAACAGGATTTAACATCAAAACATCATAAAATGTGAGATTAGATCCGATTTGACATCTGACGACAGTAAAAGTACCTGAATATTACGGCTTTAACCTGAAATTTAATGGAACTGCAAATACACAAAAATATATTTTGAAGGATTTCTAGAACTGCTCGCACTGTTCTAAGTGAAATATCACTGATGAGATGGATTCTATATTCATTTCTGTAGGTTAAATCAATCAGAAGTGCTTAAAAATTGACATTTACTGTAGCTGTTATCACATTGTATGTGTCTATATAGAACACAAACATTTATATATTTCACTACTATTAAGGAATTTTTAGGCAAAATAGTATATTATGAAGATATGTCAGTGTTAAGTGTTTATAATAATGTATGTTTTGTATGAGAAGACATTTCTATATCTTCTAGATTGAGTTTATCGAGCTTGAAAACAAATGGTGGCTAAAAAAAATGCCGACTTCTTTCTTTGTTAATAAAGTTTTTATCTACAGTGGGATTCACGTCGTTTACCTCCTTCCTGTTTACAGGATCTCGAGGACGACGAGTACGAAGTGAGGAAGCCGAAGAAGCAGAGGAGGTCGATTGTGAGGACTCCCTCCATCACCAGAGTAAGAGACGCCGATCAGCCACAACAGACTCAACTACTTTTCTAAACCTCCTGATCTGCAGCGTTCTGCAGGAACTTATTAACTGAATATCAGCGTCTTTATCCCCGAGGCGAAGCGACTAAACAGAATCACGACGAGAACGACGTGCAGAAAGAATTTTTCTCTATATACAAATATCAGAGTTTTATTTGACGCGTTTTATTCTCATATGCCCGACAGAAAGAATTAAATACCTTTTATGTATTTATCTTTTGTTATAGCAGGTGAAAACCAACAGATTTAAACAAGACTTTTACATACAGAGGTCATTATACATAATGCCCCCCATCCCCCAAATCCACTTGTACCTTAAAGGAAGCAAGTGACCCGCCCACTAAGAATAAATAAATAAATAAACAAATAATGTCTTTCTATTACTGAGCAGCAGTAATAAATAAAATATAAAAATACAATAAAATGGAATAGAATACAAAAAAATATAAATAGATAAATATTAGAAAAGTAGAAAAATAATCGAGTGAAATAATTATTCATTCTCCCAGAGTTGTTTAAGTGACACGCAGGAATAGAAGATGTGTGTTAAGCTGCATTAAATACCTTTTATTGAAACTCTCACCGGTGAGCTGGAGTTGAGACGTAAACCCAGACGGCCGATGAAGCCGGATGCTGTTTTGTTGTCGATCCACAGCTTGTGGATCGACAACAAAAGCAACAGTAAAATGTTCCTGCTGGTGAAGTGAGCTGAAATGGAGGCGCTGGAGCGGGTCGCTCTGTGTCGGATTGCTCGGAACCGCCGAGTCGATGGGACTGACTGGTGTTGGTTCTTGTGTGTTTCAGCAGCAGAACTTTAAGCAGCGGGTCGTGGCTCTGCTGAAGCGCTTCAGGGTCTCGGATGAGGTGAGACTTTCCCCTGTCGTTGTTCTTCCTGTGGCTTGGCCGCGGAGCTGCCGTGACGGAGGGGTTCTGGGGGCGTGTGAAGGTGCTGGACTCGGAGCAGGACCCGGCGGAGCCGCCGCCCGAGGTGGAGGAGGAGGATCTGGACCTGGACAGCGTGGAGTTCGAGAACCCGAGCGACAGCGGCCCGGAGCTGGACGACGACGACAGCGTCCTCAGCACACCCAAACCCAAACTCAAGTCAGTACTCATCACAACCCGGGCTTTTTCTCACCGCTGAGAGGTTTTATGGATATTTCTATCAAACTTTCATATTTACTGCTCGTTTCTGTTTATTTTGACCTTAAACTTTCATTGAATAATTTGTTTCAGAAGTTGAAGAAATAAATATTACTCAGCTAAAAACATTGTAAATCTGAGAAGTTTTAATTTTCTAGGTCAGACGTTCTGATCCTGTCGTCACACTTTGTGACGTCTGTATTCAAGGTGAAAGCTAATCGATAATCAGGTTTTAAAGACATAAACTTTAGTATTATTAGTCATTTATTCACAATTCGGCACAATTTTCTGGGGCATTTCACGACATTCGCACCAAAAAGTATCATTCATTTTGTTTATGCTGAGATTAAACTCATTTTTTGGTCGTAAACACTTGGTTTTGTAGAAATATAGACATAATACTCTACAGCTATATTTACTCTATACTATCTATACTCCATTATGACACTATTTTTCTGTTTCGACCCTTTTAAGATGAAAATTGTGTGTTTATGGCTCCTGAACCCGTCTAATCTACTGCACAATGGAAAGATCAATAACTTGGGTTATTTCAGATTATTCAAAGGTCAAAGAAAAAAAATCCTTAATTTGAATATTAACATGTTTTGAAGAACAATTTAATGGTTTTAGTTGAAGACGATCCTGCAGAATGAATCTGCTGCCGCTGTTTGTAGACGATTTCTTCTTTTGGGGATTATTAGAGTCTTTCTGTGTTAATATTAATCTCTTTAATGTTCAGAAACGAGCAGTTGGCGAATATTTTGTGTCTCTTCTGCTGCGAGAAAACAGTTAAAAGCACATGAAAGCTCACACCTTGTGAAAATTAGAATTTAAAAAACAAACTGACTTATTAATAGACCGAAGATATTTTACTTCTTAAATATTTGGATGTTTCGCTGTTGAAATTTAAATATTTAAAAGCGTTTCTATTGTATTCAAGTGGTCTGATGCTTTATTACATGTTTTACACTCCTGCTGTTATCTGATGCTTTAAACACTGAGTTTAACTGAATGTATTCCATTATTTGGACGGGGCAGTGAATAATAATGAACTCTTCATGAGTTTCCTGTAAATATGCCGATTCAGCACGAGGCTAATTCCCATCTGTTGTCCCACATAAAACCAGACAAGGTTACTAACATATGAAAACAATATGGTGATAAAATAATTATTCCTAGAAACGTTCCGTGAAGTGCAAATATTAAAGTGCTTACTCAGCAGTCTGACATCATAAAGGTTATTTTATTCAATATATTTTAAAGTCAATCAATCAACATTTATCTATATAGCCCACTGTGAAGCCCAAACTGCTTCACAGTAGAAAACGGACAGTAAAAAGGAGAAAGAATAGAATTAAAAGAGTGCATCATTGTCCTAGTAATCACAAGTTTGGTTGTTGATGTTAGATCTTGAACTTTTTTTTTTTTAACTAACAAAGGTGGAGCTTTCTGGGATTACTGGATATGATGATATTCCAGTTTTTGTCTAATTGATTAACTCCTTACAGCTGCTTGTCTAAACCTTTGTCTGTAGCTTAAAGCCTCCACCTGGTTTTCACTGGTTCTGAAAACAAATTAGCAGAATTTCCCTCCAATTCCAGCCTCACCTAACTTGGAAATAGAACTTGGAGACGTCTGGAGGTGTTAACTGTCCCGGCTGCTGCTTGGTGCCGGGATAAGACGGATTCCTCTGATTGATGGACGCTGAACTGCTCCAGCGGAAACTCTCTTCCTCTCTGAAGTTTGTTTTCCTTGATTTGGCTGCTTCTTCTATTTCAGGCCATATTTCGAGGGGCTGTCACTCTCCAGCTCACAGACGGAGATCGGCAGCATCCACAGCAGCCGGAGCCACCGGGAGCCACCGAGCCCGGTGAGGACGGCGTCACTCCAACAAGCCTTCACTCACAACCTTTCACGGCTTCTTTTAAACACTATTAATATAACTAAGAAGCACTGTGAGCGCTGGGACGCACTAATGACCTGGGATGAAACCCGCCGGAGCTGAAAAGTGCAAATAATCTTTTACCAAAAAGTGTCTTCCCTCGCTCAGATTCTCCCCCAGCGTTGGTTTATTTGATCAAATTGCAGGATTTCTGGTGGAGTAACAAACAATTCACTGAGGCATATTGAGTTATGAAAACAAAACAAAACGCTTTATCACGTTGAGATTAAAGATCACCGGGACTCTTAATGCTTTATTATTCTCCACGCCTCCTCTGTTCAGATTGACCCAGATAAAACAAAGTGTGGAGGAGCCAAGTTTCCAGACGACGGTGTGTCTGATAACGCCTCCTTTGTGAGTATGAACTTGATCTTCCTGAGATCAATAACCGACATCGGGCTTGTTTATTGTGGAGCTGGGTCACAATCTCTGCCTTCAGATCGCTCTCTGTTCAAACAGCATTTGAAATCCTCTGATTATTGCACGAATCAGCCAGCCTCACCTCTAACACCTCTAACTAATATTGATATGGTTGCCAAATGTG
The DNA here is from genome assembly GCA_900302745.1 of Parablennius parvicornis. Taxonomy (NCBI): domain Eukaryota; kingdom Metazoa; phylum Chordata; class Actinopteri; order Blenniiformes; family Blenniidae; genus Parablennius; species Parablennius parvicornis. Next base: position 4,826 of record OMNM01044880.1, read on the forward strand.
TGAATCTATTGATTGTCAAGCTGTAATGTTGGTGGTGCACAAGCTCCCTCTAGTGGTAGGTGGGAGTAATACCTCATCAGAATAGAGCAAAAGAGAAAATAAACATATAAAACACGATATTAAAGTTTGAAATCAATAACATTTGATTGAAATGTTTCTGACTGGACGTGGGATCAGAGGAGCTCCATCCAGCTGGCACATAATTTAAAAAGGAAACAGATTTCTTCAGGTCTGTAACCGCTACTGTTGATTACAGCAGAGAGTTAAAAACAAGAGGAATGTGTGCATCAACTACTTGTTCATGTCTTCAGTTTAAACTGACTGATGGAGAGACGATCATTTATATAAATGATTCAGTGTTTTTGACAATAGATTTGAAGCTGATTGAAAGGTTTGTAATAATTCCATAAGAACAGAAATACATTGAAACAAAGCAAATAAGGTAAAAAGTAAGAATGTAAAAGCATTTTTTTTAAAAGGGAATCAAAAGATGAAGTGTTATTAGAAAACCTGAGCAAATATTGATGACGAAAACAAAGTCAAACTGCTTCAATTGCACCTTCATTCACTCGCAGCACTTTTGCTTTCCTCACCGGAAGAAGTCAATAACGTCAAATCCAAACCATGGAAGTGGCTGATCACGTGACTCGTCTTCAGATTCCTGAATCACGAAATGATTTGAACTTCGTTCCATCTTTCCTCCGCTTGTTCTCTTAATCAGGAGCAGCCGGAGGCCGTGACGCCGACCACCGAGCTGGAGATGGACAACATGGACACGTTCCTCGAGAGGCTGCCACCAAGTGGCAAGATGACCAAGACGGAGTCGCTCATCATTTCTTCTAACAGGTAGGACACGTGATCAGAAACGTAAACGTGCAGGACGAGCTACATCTGACGTGAGTCAGTGAGGTTGTTCCCTCGTGGTTCCAGACAGGAACCCAAGCTGGCCGGCAGGCGAGGCCGGAGCACGTCATTGAAGGAGCGCCAGACCAGCAGGCCGCAGAACGAGAGAGCCAACAGCCTGGACAACGAGCGCTCCCTGGACACCCGCTGCCACCTGCAGGTGGGAGGGCGCAACTGCAACCCCGGCCCGCTCACTGTGCAAATCCAATTTCATTCACAAGAAATTCTGAATGTTATCATTTTGATAAATAAGTAAGACGGCTTTCAAAGATATAAGCTATATTAGTTTTTCTATTAATAAAACAAAAAACAAAATGTGGCATCATTGGCAAACCTCGATGTCTGTTTCAGGAGCTGCTGCTCTTTATCAGGTCGTTAATGATAAAGCTGCAATAAATTTGGACATACAAGAGGAAAAAAAAACAAACTAACTTGTCCCAAACGAGACTTTCTTCTTTTAAATGTTGATGTGTTTTAATGTATGTGTAAATTTTATTGTCTATAAGTGAAGATCTGAAAATAAATGTAATGTTTTTAACCCAAAGCTTTTCTGGTTTCACCTCATCAGATCCCAAGAAAGACGGTTTATGACCAACTGAACCACATCCTAGTGTCTGACAACCACCTGCCGGACAGCATCATCCTCATCAACACCTCTGAGTGGCAGGGCCAGGTGAGAGCATCCATCCATCCCTCATCCATCCATACATCCATCCATCCATTATCCATCCATCATCCATCCATCATCCATCCATCCATCCGTCCATCATCCGTCCATCATCCATCATCCATACATCCATCCGTCCATCCATCTAACCGGCCATCATCCATCCGTCCATCTATTCAACCATCCATCATCCATCCATCCATCCATCCATCCATCCATCCATCCATCCAACCATCCATCATCCATCATCCGTCCATCATCCATCCACCCATCCATCCATCCATCCATCCATCCATCCATCCATCCATCCATCCATCCATCCATCCATCATCTATCCATCCATCATCCATCATCCATCCATCCATCCATCCAACCGTTCATCATCCATCCATCCAACCGTCCATCCAACCATCCATCATCCATCCATCATCCATCCATCCATCCACAACTACTATTGTTTTTTGTGAGTCCTTGTAGTTTTGCTGTTTCATTGTTTTAGTGGTGGATTGTTCTCAGTGTGTTTAGTAGGTTGACGTTATCAGTCTCTCATATGTATATTTGTTTGTTTTTCTCTCCTCACCTGCTTCCTGTTTTCCTTCTCTCTCAGTATCTTTCCGACATGCTGCAGAACCACCAGCTGCCGGTGGTTTGTACCTGCACCACAGCCGACATCCAGGCAGCGTTCAACACCATCGTGTCACGCATACAGAGATTGTGAGCGTCTTAAATGTCTCTCATGATTTCATTTATTGCTTCGTTTGTCATAAACATAATCCCGTGAGAGCGCTTCTGCAACGTTTTCCAAGATTACTTTCAATATGTTGTTTTTCTCTATTTCTGTGTATTTTTGACGTTGAAAGGAGGCACGCTGGTGAATCCTGCTGAATTGTTTAAAAATCATAAACACTCAATGAGATACGGTGACACGTGAGCGCCGTATTGTTTTTTTTAAGTATTTGTAGAAATTGAGAATAATTCACCTTCTTTTTATGATAAAATAACCCAGATCACTGACATATTAAGACAGACGCTCTGTAGGTAATGTTAGAATAACAAAGGAGTGATGAAGTGCAATGAATTAAAACGGTAACGACTCTCATGGATCATGAAACAGTAATAGACTTTTTAAATATATGTTGTGGTGACACTTCACAGGCAGATTGGCTGGACTGAATCTCTTTGATGGCTGCTATTTATTTATTTTTTTATTTTTTTATTTTTTTATTGTAATTCTAATTTTGTCTATCATGTGAAGAACTTTGGCTTCAGCCACAGTTGTTTTAAAGGACTCAATAAACAAATGTGAATGTATTTATTTAATTAATTAATTAATTAATTATTAACAGGATGACCCCTTGAGATGTAACACGGAGGGGGGTGCTGTTGCTATAACAAGTATCTCAAAACAATAATAATAAAATAAAGTAGAAGGTAAAAAGATATGGAAATATGGAAAAATGACAAAAACAACATTCAAAACACACAACATGCGTACAAGTCAGTAGCTTTTAGCTCATGTCTACATGAGGATTTAGTACAAAGAAAAATAGATTCCCTAATCGTACCCTGATCGCTGGATGAAAGCAAGAAACATCAGTCAAAAGAATAAAAGTAGTAAAGTTGCAATAGAAAGTGGTTGTTACGTCATCAGCCTGGAATCAAACCAGCAACAGTAAAAACAACAAACGCAAGCAATGAGTTTGTGAATGTTTGTGACATGTTGTCTTAAATTGATTGAAGGATGTAATAGATCTTATTGGCCAATCAGAAGAGGCCTCACTATAAACACTCTGCAGCTAATTTCTTTTTTGAACTGAGGAATATTAAAAAAACAAACAGATGTTCAGTATGTTGGAGATTGTAGGAGGACGAAAATGGAATTAGACACTATTTTAAGTAAGATGGGGATTTTCATTGAAACTGAAGCCAATTCAAGTGTCTTTTAGTCGTAAGTTCATTTTAGTGTGTGTGTGCGTGTGTGTGTGTGTGTGTGTGCGTGTGTGCACCCTCTCCCAGTTGTAACTGTAACTCGCAGACGCCCGTCCCCATCAAGATCGCGGTGGCCGGAGCTCAGCACTACCTCAGCGCTGTTCTCAGGCTCTTCGTGGATCAGCTCTCCCACAAGACGCCAGACTGGCTGGGATACATGCGCTTCCTCATCATCCCACTGGGTTCGTAACACGCTGATGTTCTGCTCAGATTCATCCTGTCACAAAGAGACGAGTGGGTTTTCATCGCTGGGGCACGGACAGTTTTTTCCAGTCCTTGTTTTTCTTCTCGCTCACAGAAATGTGTCAGACAGTGAGGGGGGTATTGTACAGCCACACGCTGATCTTTTCACTTTTATTGTCCGTTTTAGCCCATTTTTACCTTAAAATATCACAACACACTTAATTTTATTTCCATTTCTTATTTTACCTTTATTTTACAAATAAAAAACCTTCTTGAAATCAAAAATCTCTTTTTCAAGAGCGTCCTGGTCGAGACAAGCTGCAGCACATTGAGGTACCAGACAAAACAGGAACATTAAACATATCAGAACAATGTCTATCTATCTACCTATCTATATATCTAGTATAAATTTGCTTTAATTAAACTTATTCATAAATCCATGTCAGTTCGTCAATAACAAAGTTATAACTAATTGCTGTGAAATCTACTTATTCTGTTCCATTATTAACATTTTAAATGTGTAATTAAACAGAGCTACGTTTCATGGAGTACATAAGTTCTTTATTTACATTTTTTTATTTTTACACTTTGTGTAATTATGAGTTTTTTTTAGTTAAAGGACCAGACAAACAGTTGTACAGTTCATTTGACTCATTTTCAAAGAGTTTGTTAAATTATATGTTTGATGAGTAATAGTACTACGGTGGCCTTTTTAAACATCTTTCAGACAGATATTTATCACATTTTCTCCAAATGACAGTAATACTGAGCTTCTTTCATGATTATAAATATCAAATGCTGCATTTTGTTAAAAATACAAGGAATCATTTTTAATAAATCAGTTGCTTTAATTCTCCTAAATGTTTATTGTTGTTGTTTCAGTCACATTTCGTTCCTCTCATAGTGAGAATAATGTGTTTACACCCCCACAGTGATCAAATTCCTGGTGTTAATTTGGTCTCATTAAACCTTTTATAACTAGATTAACTGATGATAATAATGCGGCTCTCATCACATTACATTTAAATCTCGGTCGTCTCTTTGCGATATTTTCCAGGAGCACATCCGGTCTCTAAATATCTGGGTACAATCGACCACAGATACAACAGTTTGTTCCAGGACGCTGCCTGGAGGGATTTGTTTCACAAGCCAGAGGCTCCAGTTGTTGGTGAGTTTTTAATATTTTATCCTGCAGCCGTAGGTACTGTTTGTTTTCACTGTGGATATGCTGAGTCCCAGGTTGTTAATGCCGAGAGCAGCTGTAAATCCCTGTAAACCGCGACGGCTTTTGTGTGGGGGGAGGAATGGGCCACTCCACCTCCAGGCTCTCCGCCGCCCAGCGAAATAGTGCGAGAAGCGAGTTATCCTCCGGGCCAGCCGGCGCAGTGGCGGCGGCTGTTTGTCCCGGCGACAAACTCTCATCCTCTGAAAGCCCGTGCACGTCGAGCCCGATGTCCAGCACGTCCTCGTCATCTTGGAGGGTCACCAGACCGAGTGACTGGTGGCCCCCCTCGGAAGACTCAGGCTCAAACTCGGCTAGTCCCTCTATGGCCTCCATTTGGTCTGCCCAGCTATTGGTGTGACCTTTGACCTGGAGCCCCTCATCGTTGGGGCGAGGCGAAGCTGGGTCCATAG
>OMNM01044892.1:0-11478 GCA_900302745.1 Parablennius parvicornis
GAAAATGGGTGTGAGCTACCTCACTACAATTCCTCTTACTGCTCCACGGAGCAATGTGAAGAATGAGGATTCTTGGGTTCTGCCCTGATGATCAAAGGCACGAAGAAAGCTGATAGAAAGTTCTCCTCTCGCTTCACAACACACAGAAACACAGACTTACAAGCTCAGCAAATAGCCTGTGTGCTAACGCTGAGAGGAAAATCACTCTACAGTGACTAACAAGCAGAGCAGGGTTTAGTTTTAATATATGATTTGGACATTTTAATGAAGAATGCCATCTGTGTTTTTGTACACACTTCCAGCGTGCTCATTGCACACAAAGTCCCTGGTTTATTATCACAATCTGTAAGAAAGCATAGCGAGTGAGACGACTCTTCAATGCTTAATCAAACTTCATTGACGTAGACGTGGTACACAAAATAAAGCTCTTGTCAGAATTTTGTATTTCAAAGAATTTCCACGTAAAAAAAAAAGCCTCAAAAGGAATTTATTGTTGATTTTATTTGACTGTTTGCTTGCTTAGTGCTTAAACAGTGAACATGTCAATTACTCTGGTTTCTTGAGGCAAGGGGAAAATCTTCCAATGGCATCTTTATTCGATTAACTGTTCTCAGTCTGCAAGTGATCTTTTCAGAAAATAAATACAGAGTACATGGTACTTTCCACCTGAAACACTGATTCTGACCAGCCGAATGACGGATATAGATTGTGCAAGCTTATTATTATTATTTTTCTAAACTATACAATATAAAGCAATAAGTTAGAAATATCTCAAGGCATTTTCAAACAATTATTCCATGACTGTACCACAACTTCTCCTAAATGACCAATTGGTATGTTCACTAAACATTGATAAAACAACAACATACATGCACACAAGTACACACATTTGTGAAGGTGTTACAGTGAAATTTGTCCGTATATGAAAACAAAATTCCATTCATTGGTTGTCCTGGTTTCTTTGTCCAATATAAATTGTCAGCAGCCCCTGAAATGCTGAATCATTCAATCAAACCTGTTTTCTATTACTAAACAACACGCCAGAAGTAAAAGCAACTGTGTGGACTGAAAGACATCTGTGAAGTGAATACATACAAGACACAAGACTGGATTTATGAGCATTTGCTGACATACAAATGGACAACTGGCTTGTATTTTATTCATGAGACAGAAGATGAGTTTGAGATGGTGAATCAATTTTGTCTGTCTGCTCTCCGTAAAATATTATCTGTACCGAATTTACCCTTTGTATTGCATGAACCGAGATCTTTATTCAACTTGCCTGAATATTGGGCATAAAGATGTTACTGATTAATGTTTTTCTTTTGAACATCTCCCGGACATCTTAACACGCTAGACAACAAAGTATACACAATGTGTTGAAAACATATGGTGTGGAAAAATGTACAGTTGCAACGTCAGTATGCCTCACTTTATACTCAAACTGCCTACTAAGTGTGCGTGCGTGGAATCCACAACAATACTGGGGGTTAAAAAAAAAAACTCCAGAGAAAGTCAGTTTAAGTATAAAATCATTCACAAGCAGCTTAGTTCTGTGTGAATCTCCAAAAAGGCCCCAACAGGAGGGATTTCTGTGTGGAACGGACCAATGTGGGCTGGTTTTTTGGAAAATAGCCACTATGTCATGGCCGACATTTTTTATTTATTTATTTTTTTGGAACGCATTCTGACAACAAAAAATGTGAAATGTGGACATGGTTCTTTCTTTCATATTTGTCCATGGGTTTGCTACAAGTCTGGTGCAGACACTGAATGCAGTCGGTATTTATTCAACCAGCTCAATACGTGAGCACTTCTACACTATTATGAGAAATAACTAACTTTCTGAAAAGATTCAAATCTATATGTTTAAATTCAGTTTAAATCAACATGGATTTCTTTCATTTATTTCTACTTTAAATGTAGTTAGTGACACTTTTTTTTTTTTTTAATAAATTTCTTGTGAAGTCAATGATTCTTACATTTTTGAAGATTTTATTGTAGACCATAAGTGATTTATTCTGTGAAATAATATAAGTATCACTACCAACATTATCATGCAAGGACATACAATATTGTCACAGTTCTTATCTTGGTTTGATATTGTTACAGTTATTTTTTTTATACTTACTGTTTGTATTTTTTTTGCTCATTTTATCACTGTCCACTTGCTGCTGCAACAACGAAAATTTGCATATTGTGGGACAAATATAGGATTATCCTCATTTGAGAAGGAGAGTCAAAATGTGGGGATCTGTACCACCAGTATTATCTGAAACTTCCAACTAGTGTTACAGAATATTAATAGGAAAACGTTCATTAGTCCCAGAGGGAAATTCTTTATTTACTATTTCATTATTTTGTTTCTCTTCTTCATTCTTTATGTGGGAGTAACATTTTGAAAATGAAATCTATTTGAAAATATTAATATTTCAAATGTGAATTTCTCTTTTTTTCTACCATTTACTTTAAAATAAGTATCACCTTTCTTTAATATTTAATTTTTGAAAATATGGATATTTTATAACCATATTTTTGGATGGCAACCATAATCCATATATAATCCTCATATGAGTAAAGAAGTCCCCTTTGTGATCAGTCTGTAGCAGATCAGGAAATCTGCTCCTGTATGTTGACATAGGGAACAGAAGAAGCTCTGACAGCACAGCATTTTTTTTAGGTGGAACTCACTTTAAAAAGGTCAACAAATACCAATTTACACCATAGAACCTCTGTCAAATGCTAAATTACCAATACCTCAGATTATTTAATTTAACATATTCTAAACTGTTCTGTTTGAAATGAAAAAGAAAACAAACAAAAAAAAAAACCCCAAAAGCTTTAAGGAGAAGCAGAAAAGTGCTGTGCCAGTCATTGCCCAACAGGAAAAATCCCAAAATGAAACAACCAAGTAACCGAATTCTTTAGGAAATCTGTTTATCTTATTTTTATTCATTCAGACGATTTATATTGAATATTTGACTTCTGTATATATCCTGACGCTCGTCTTTCTTAGACTGTACAACTTCAAGGCTGTACTAGTTATTGACAAACGCTTCAGCGGCTGAACCAACGGTATCATAGCCCATAAATGACAATTATGCTCTCAACATTCTGGATATCCCATGGTTGGATGGATTTATTTACAGTCGGAGGCAGAAAGCCCTCTCGTGTTATTCATTCGTAGAGCGCCACTGTCGGAGTTTCTAAATTACCTCTCATCCCTCCACTCATTCAAACTTACATTTACATGTATTATCTCCCGCAAACAGTCGTGTAACCACTCAGCCGTCACGCACTAACCTCGTCTTATCTTTTAAATAGAATGAATTGGAAACTCTGCTCACACAAAGGTCTTACATCCCCCTTGGAAGAGATCTAAAGTCTTGATGAGACAAATGAAAATGGCACAAAGCTGTTTAATTTACTGAGACATTAAAAAAAGAAAAAAGATGAATAAGCACTTGCTCACATTTAACTCTTTGGGGGGAAACTTGGAAACTAAAACTTCTCATTCTAAGGTGTTATTTAAAAGGTAGGAACAGAAATATCGTGACCTATGAAGGATATATCCTCCAAGTGATGATATTTCCATAAAATCAAATATGCGAGAAAGTTTAAAACTAACCAAGATCAGACATTTACCAGTTATTTATAACTTAATGTCTGTAAGATAGCTTGTTCTCGCTTGTATTTTATCTATATGCTTTTTGAATTCACTGATGTGCATTGTTGACATTCTCACATTTACAGAAACTCACATATCAATGGTGACAGACGTGATGCGAATTGCTCAATTGAAAGCTGACCCGTCCCACTAACAGAGCCACGGCCACCTGTCTTATATTATGTGGAATCAGTTATCAAAGTACAACAAATAAAAATCATCTGCTTACATTACCAAATATTGACACTTGCCCAGTAATGGCTTAAGAAGCAGTAGCCGCAGAATGTTCTGCACTTTTGCTTGATAAATAACAGAAACATTGACCTGGAATATAAGTTTCAGTCAGTAAAAATAAAAATAAAAATCTTTACTTGAGTGTCTGAACTCTGCACAGGACTGAGAAGTCATTTTCTAACTTCAAGGCGAGGGTTTTATGTCATGCCCACTGAGCCTCTTAATATTCATTTCAAATGGGGTTGGTAGGCCAGAGCATTATGTAGACAAGAGAGGCCCAGGTTGTTTGAAGAAGATTAAGCAGAGTCAGAGTCATGCATTATACAAATGAGTTGCATTTCTGAATACTGCACTTTACGCCAGACAGTCTCATCTGTAATTCAGATGCAAGTCTCATCACAATAACTGTGTGCGGAGACCCGAGAGTCTGACATGAGATAACTGCCGGTGTGGGTGTGCTAGTGTATGAGAGGGTGTAGAGGAGATGTGTGTGTTTGTGCATGTAGAATCGCCACAGAGTTGCAGCTCTGCTCCTCAGACTAACAGTAACGTGTGTGTGCTAATTCAATAAAAGGAGCAGCGGCGCAGTGTAAGCTTCTCTCCCCCCACCCCTTTGTCTCCTTGTCTTTCGTACCACTTCTTTCACTCACTCTGCTTTCCCACCTTTTCCATCTGCTTCATCCCGCCTCCATCATATTATTCCTCTGTTCCTCTTAAAACACGTCCATGTGCTCGTTCCTTCCCTGCCTCTCACCGTTTCTCTCCACACCCTCTGTAAATGTATGTGCTCACTCCCTATTCATCTCCTCCTTCTTTCTCTCCATTTATCTCTCCTTTCATCTGTCACAGCCGCCTCCCCCCCTCCCTCGCTCCCTCCCTCCGTGTCTCCGTTCTTGTATGTAAGTGGTGGGTCTGCGAGGTGCTTGTTATCCAGCACCTATCTAGACATCCCCTCGGCTAGGAAGCCAGACAGGTAGTGAGAAAGACAGACAAAAGAAGAACTGGAGAGGAAGGAAGAGTGACAGCCGGGCAGCTACTGCAGCAAGATGGACAGGCAGAAATAAAAAAAAAAAAAAAAAAATGAAAAAATAAAAAATGAAGCACACAAGAAAAATGTAAGTGGACAGCAAACGTCCACAGAGGCAGCACCTAGACAGGCTAGGAAACTAGTCTGACAAAAAAAAGATGGAGAGGCTGTCAGTGAGGGACTGTGAAACAAGTCGGGCGACACAGAAAGGCGGGCGAGTAAGAGACGAGACAGGTGGGCAGAGTAGCCCAGACGAGCAGGCTGTCACAGGCCGGTGCATAGCAGCCAGCAGCCATGCTACGAGCCCAGCATCCCAACAGGCCAAGAAGGTCAGGAGCTGCATGGCTGATAAACACTGCCGCTGTCTGGGCCTGGCAAAGTACTGCACGCATTAATTAGTGCATGCCAGTTGATGAATAACCCTTTAATTACTGAGCACTGGGGTGTGTGTTCCTACACTAAGGCTTTGGGTGAAGATGGAAGAGAAATAACATGCAATATAATGGCCAAAGGGGGGGTGGGGACAATGCCAACAACTCCACATGAAGTCTTTGTGTATACTTTTATTTTTGTCGAGTGTAAGTGATGTTGAGATGTAGTTTTTCATATGTGTGGAAATTTTAAAAATAATACGACAAATACATTCCAAAAAATATCTGCTTTACAATTACATAGACCGTTAAAATGGGTGTATAGTGTATGCTACATAGTATGAAAGATTAAATATGTTGCTGAATATTGAACGGACAGTGACTTTACCACAACATATGCATACCAATGTCTTTTTGCTGTATTTACTTTCTGAGATTTGTGGTGGTGCTCTGTTAAGACTGGCAACTTTTTTTTTTTTTGGTTTGGTTGGTTGTTTTTTTTCATCTCACTTGATGAGTGAGACAGTTGTGTCATCGCAGTAATATGCTGCACTAATTCAAGCCAGGAGGAATTTCTGTTAAAACATATGCATTTCCTCCACCGCTCCATAATCAAAGTCATGCCTGTTACAGGAATGTCTTACAATAGCATTACAATGACAGTCGGGGAAGTAAATTTACCAGACCTGGGCATATGCTTTCACCATATGGTGAAGATTTCACTCCAGGCAAACACCTCCTGATTCCAATCACGCTGAGTCAGCAGAATTGGCTGTCTCTCCCTCTGCTCGCCAGATGTAGTGACTCCTTTAAGAACGAACCACCAAAACACAAATATGCTGCAATTTAATTAGAAGAACTTCAGTTTTGAAAACATTCACACCAAATAAGGTTCCTCTGGATTCAGGCCTAGAGTCAGGGATAGTAAACCAGAGTTACTGAAGTATTGCAGCACTTTTTTATTTCAACACTAGTTCAGAAACGGTGTGCTTTATCATCAGGCGATTGTGAACTTTTCAGCCCATTATTTCCACAGGCTTTGTGAGTTTTTTTTCCCCTCCCTTGATGGTCTGTCACCCAGATTTCTCCACTTTGGCTGTCTTCCTAATGGCTCAAGTCACAATGACAGGAAACGGTGACCCTTCTTCGTTGGGAGTGATACAAGCTGTGTGTCACAAACTCCAAAGCAACTCATGGAAAATCAAAGTGTTCACATCCGCGCAGGGCCTTAAAACAAGCTGTTAAAGACTATCCAACATTACCAGAAAACACATTAGAAATTGCCAAGAAGTCATAAAAAAGTTATTGCTGCCAAAATTCTGTGAAGGTAAAATACCACAGTCATAGCTTTATATTAATTGAGACATTTTTCCCCCCCAAAAGCTCTAGTTTCCATGTATTACCAGTTTTAACTAGTGGACTGTTGATGATTGATCTAATTTACTGGCATTTTTACAACCCCAAAACAGGCAAATTATTTATGTTTTTTTTGTGCACTGGTTAGCTCTGGCTGTAGTTAGCTCACCACAGGAATCTTCCCGTTAGTTGCCAGCACGTATTTACAAGATCAGTCGAGAAGACGGCACAGAAAATGACCGGACATGCTGAAGACAGATGAAAAGGCCAGGGACTGGAGGTGAGTCACAGTGGAGAAATAAAGTGTCAGATGCCTCCCTGAACTGACTGTACAATTTATCACACTGTGGGAGGTCATTTGAAGGAGGTGGGGAGGTGGGGTGGGGGTGAGGGCGGAGGGTTGTCCCATTGATACAGCGTATATTGCATGCTGTTATTGCATGCTGATGGACTTTTCCCTTAGCAGAACTGCACCCTACATCAATAAGGTCATTTAGATTACGAGAACCGATGCATGACGTGAAAATCACATTACTCCTCCTTACAGCAGGGATACATGTGGTTTCTGGAAGCATTTCTCAAGTCAAATCAAAGGCTTTTGCTGGGATGAAGATCATGTTTCGATAATCTCTTCATGTGCACCAACGTAAACTCTACTAAAGTCTGTAAATTCTCTACTTTCAAGAATAAATTACTTTTGTGGTCGTGTGTCCTTGCGCTGCTCAATTTTTTCATTGTCACATTTAACCGCTTTGGGAATACCGAGTTAACCTTCCTGTTTGCAGATCACATGTGATTGGTTTAAGATGGGGGGGGTTTCTTCGCAGGATGCCCGGCCTCACCTCTCACGACACGGCTCAGAGAAACTTGTAGTCGGGCTGTTATGAGTGGAGCCTCCCATTGGCAAAGCCAGAAGTGAAGTTTGGTTAGCCTTGCTCCAGCTCATTACACGCAGGATTAAGCGTTTTGCATTTATGGGTTACAAACCAGTGAGCGTTCCATTTTGAGAGTGCTGATGCCTCACGGTGTCCAACCCAGATTACCATCATAACGAATGGTAAGTTACTCAAGAAACTCTGATCGTGGCACTTTTATCTGGTTCCTGCTGAGTAGCCCCCCGCCCCCAATAAAATAGCTCATGTCTATCAACAAAAGGACTATTTTTTGAGGTTTTCCCCATTAAAATATTTACAGGAACAAAAGTTAGTGATTGTTCTGTGCAGAATGTTTCCATGTTTAGAAATTGAAACCGTGTCGCTGCATTCAACTGAAACTTGAAGAATCTCTTCCCGATTGCAGTGAATGAATACATTTATGTAGTTTTGAGAGTTTCTGGAAAAGTCAAACTGTAAACCAGAAATAGTTTTGAAAAACTGATTATCGGACTTATCCTGGACTTATCCTATTTCTTCTTTGATATGGTCAGGCTTTTGATGGTTTTGCTCGTCATAATGACTTGACGGTTCTTTCTAACAAAATAAAGGGAATTCTCATCATACATGTCTACCCGCTACCGGAGTGTGTTTGCTTTGGTGAGCTGCAGGAGTGCGAGCTGACCACAGTCCTCCTTCCTGTCTCCTGCAGGGCCTCCTCATGTCCCGAGCTAACAGACCATTATGTAGCCAGATCAATCAAGATGATGAATGCTAAATGACCGGTCACACACTGGAACCAGATGAAATGGCTGCTGGTGAATCACATCAGAGAAATGTGGCTCCAAAAGGCCCGAAGCAGAGTTTTTAAAGTAACAGAATATTCAACGTCTCACCGTCTCTTCACACGACTCTCAAACAAAAGGTGGGTTAGTGTACTACCGACACAAAATGATTGTTTATGATTTGAGCCAATTATAATAAACTCTAAGCAATGAACTGAAGCACCTGTGGATCACTTTTCCATGAGGGTTACTTTTCTATCTGACAAAGCAGCAGTAAAGCCATTTATAACTTTGAATTATTTGTGGCCTCTGGCCTAAAATAAGCTTGGTCTAATGATACAAGACAGATGCAGCTACTTCAGCAACTCTGATCGCTGGTTCAAGATGTATAAATGTAAAGCAGCTTCCAAAATCAAAAGGTGAGCAACATGAATCGCAAATCAGCTTTGTAGACTAATGAAACTGGACTGACTCTTGTCAATAGTTTCAGTGAATTTATTGAACCATAAGTTTGAAAGGAACCAGTCCATATAGAAAATAAAAGAGACTGTAAAATAGTTTGTCACAAACGGGGAATAAAATAAAAAAATATATAAAAATAGCACAGGGGATTTAATGCTTCAATGTTGATTCTGCATTTTTGGGGTTTTCTTGGATTTCATCCCTGAATGTGGGAGAGTGCCGTTCAACACTCATAAATATTTATTAAACAGCCCATGATCAAACAAATAGCACATGTGAATTCAGCTTTGGAGTGCGTTTGCACCGTCGGAGCAGCCAAGTCTGTAAGGAATGATCATCGGTCAGGTAAATTAACAATGACAATGGGTTCGGGTCCGTTTCCTGGAAAGCAATGCTTCAAGCAGACAGAGACAAACACAGATTAAGACTGACAGTCACAAATTCATCCATCCGTCCAGTTTCTGTATACAACACTCATCCTGTACTAGGGTGGTTGTGCTCGAGGCGTGCGTTGGTCGGGAGGAAGAGACGCCCTAAAACAGGTTGTGCATTCATAACTGAGCCTCCTCAGGAGAACGACAAAGAAGAGCATCTCTATTTGCTCCAAGATTACTGCAAGATATTTGACCTCGCATTAAATCTAAGCTGCCCGTCTTCGACTGTGGGTACAGCCAAACCCCCCATGAAGACGCACGTGGTGAATTGTACAAAGACACCAACTTCTGAAGCGTTTACCTCGACCAAACAACTGTGGAATTTCAGCAGAAAGCTGCAGAGAAAGCAGCACAAGTGTTTTCAGCTCTTTGACAATGATGGATTTCTATGTTGAAGGCTTTTATACTTTAACAACCTGGAGCGACTTGAAATTCAAAAGTATTTTAGTGGAATTACAACCTAAATTTATTACTCATGTGATGCCTGAGAACAATATTTAGATAACGCATGACGACTGGCTCTGAAAATTTGCTGCAAGACTCCCTGTTTGGTTTTATTGTGGCTCAAGCAGCAGAGAGAAATGGGGTTGTGCTATATGCAAGTGAGTGCTTGTATCTCTCTAGTCCTTGGGAATGAACCCGTTGAACTCCCAAAGGTGTGTGGAAATAACTGCGAGAAAAGAAAAGTCCTTTATCGATGCTGCCATCTAGTGGTAGAAAGATGTCATCACTTTTAAAATGCCATTTTCCAGTAGCGAAACTTCTGTGATGGTCAAAAGGACAGAAAACCAAATCATGAAATTAATTCATGTGATCTACGCAGACAATTTTTTTTATTGGAGATAAAGAGATGGAAACATGCTGGATTAAGTAGAACATTGGATTTATTGTGGACTGTGAGGATTAGGCAGATTACAATGTAAATGTTTTTGTTAAATAAATAAACCGGATATCAAAATCAGAGATAGCAACTTCATGTACTTCTTGTGAATGGATGCGATTTATGGATCAAAGCTCATGAGAACAACTTATGGCAACTGATCTTGTAAAACACATGAACTTCAAAATTACTGTTTCAGAAGAAAAATGGAAAGAAAACAGGATATATATACGCAACTAGCTTGAACAATGGCACTGACTGCAGAGGTGTAACTAAAACCATTCCTTTAGATCAAAAGGTGAACAATTATTGCTTCCTTAAAAGTCTAATTAAATTGACAGTAAATAAAATCATCTTACAATCGAGAAAACAAATCTGTTATTGAGGACACTAGATGATTTTTAAACATTGTGCAGGCGTTAAACTAAACTTCTCCCAGTATTAAGGTGAAAACTGAACAGACATTGTTATTATTGGCAATACCGGCACTGTTGGTACGAAATTAATCTTTCTTTTGTTTTAATTTGCATGACTGCGACTGGCTTACTCAGCGTCTTCAAACTGGCCTGCCTCAGTGCATCTGTGGATGTGGACCCATCGAATGCTGCAGGGGTGGTGCACAACTGGCTTGAAACTAGCCGTCGCTGGCAGAACCACAGCGTCACACTGACTTGGCGCCAAATAGATCAAATCTCCGGGACCTGAAAACCCGGAACAGACTTTCAAAAACCGTTGGTATATTATGTCATACTAAAACTGAACTTTACTGAACATAAAATGTCTGCATATAATGTACTCCTCTCTTGTGCCACCCTACATTGCTCAGAAATTTATTTGGGGAAATGCTTGTAAAACATACTTAGACCCAGTCTGTAAACTACAAAAAAAGAGCAATTACTATAATAAACAACGCTGGATTCCGGAAATCAACAAAATCAACTATTTATAAGATCCAAACAATTAAAATGTATGGATATAGTGCTGGAAGTTCTGTTTCCTGCTGTGAAGGGCCTCTCCATGAGCATCAGATCCTTCTTCAAACTGAGAAGAGGACATTACAATTTAAGAGGTTTGCTTCGGTTTATATATAAATAAGCAAAATAAGAACCAATGGCAAACAATGGCGTGTTTCAGTTGTTGGAGAATAATTATGGAACAATCTTAGTGATCAACTTAACTTAGTACTCTGTCAAAATTTTAAAAATCTTTATAATGTGATTTGATTAAGACATATCAGTTATGTGAATAGTGAAGTACTTTTCCTTAAATTGAAAAAGCATTTGGTTAGAGAGGTAAATGAGCGTAGTAGTAAAAGTTTAGTTGTTTATTGTTGAGTTGATGTGATGTACAGGGTGGGCTGGAAAAAAAAAAAAAAAAGTATTGCTTCCGC
>OMNM01044893.1:0-11261 GCA_900302745.1 Parablennius parvicornis
TTCACAGAAAGTGCTCTGCAAGTTATTAGAATGTGGTTACTTATATAAGTCACTGAAGTGATTTGATCAGTTACTTGGGAAATTACCTCTTTTATCTCAATCAGTGTGGTCTGTCTTAATCTAGTCATGGTTTTTAGTCAAGGGGATAATATCCACTGAAATGCAGTTTCAAAGTGTTGTGAGGTTCAGTAAATCTGTCAAAAGTCAAATAATCAGATGTGGTAAATGGAGGATCCTACCACACATCCTTTGATGAATAAAGAAATTGAAGAGGGTAATCTCATCCTCAGTATCAGGTCATCTTGATCCTCTCGTGGGACTAAGAAGGTATCTCACTCACTGGGGGGTTTCCATCTGAATTCCAATATCTAAGGTTTCCAAAGGTTTCAAAAAAAGCCTAGCCTGGATAGAAACAATGCTATTACTCCATGAAATCATGAAATCAGTTGTCTAGGGCCAGAATGAAACTGAAATCTAAAACATACTATTGCATACAATAGTGATGACGTTGTTAATCATTTGTCATTTTACATTAATCATTTTTAAATTTTATGAATCAACACTTTTTAACTCTTGAAATTACATGTCTGCCTGTCGTGTACTGAATAACAGCATATACCCATACACACTCATCCAGTATTCAAAAACATTATTGAAAGCTATTAAACACAAACAGCACTTAACATGGAAAAATACATCAGCATGGAAATCAAACGACTAAAATAATATTTCCTTATGAAATAACCAGTACAGAAATACTGTGCTTTAACTGTAGCTTAAATACGCACCATCAACATCATAAAGGTGAACAAAATCAATTACACAACTAATGACATGCTGTCTTCTGGCCCTGTGTTAATGACACCAGCATTGCTAATGCTGCTAACCGCGTTAGCTCAGCTTCAGTAACTCACCAAGACTCCAAAAATTGCAAACTCCTTGTGCACAGGTCCGTGAATCACCTCTGTCACTCAGCACAGGGTCTGGCTGGCTAGGTTAATTCAGGAGTAATTAGACATGACAATATGTATTGATTTTGTAAATAACTCATTTTTGTGCTGATGCCCTAGCTCAGTGAAGGGGGCGGGACTTATTCCGTTCTAACCAATCACATGTCTGCCTTCCCTAAGGCGGCTAAGAGGAGTCAAATGCAACAGATGTTTTCACTTTAATAATCAAATAGATAATCATGTCATTCTGTTCTTAACAAACCACTATATAAGAATATGACAACATATTGCCTATCCAGTACTCAATGCCACTGATTTGACTGTTGTATAATTACAGAAAAACAACTCAAAATAGGTCTCACTTAAATGGCTATAAATTACATCTGTTTTTTTATAAATGGCTTTATTCCCCAACTGCCCCTCAATTTGGGCTTTTTCCCATATGAAATTCCAATTTTTCTAGATTGTTGTCATGACCATGCACCATTATCTGTATGACTGATAAAGCTGTTTTAAAACAATGTTCAAATGTTGTCAAATTAACCACAAGAGGCTGTGGCTCAATGTGGTTCATGACCTATCAATATGTTGAAGTGATCCTCTGCAAGACCTTCAACATCAACGATCCATGTCAAAGACCATATTTATATTCTTAGCAGCCGCCGCCATCGGCAAAGGATTGTGTGAGTGAATGGGTGAATGTGACTGAATTAACCATTCAATGAAGCATTTGCACAGTTCACCTTAAACAGATTTCTCTAAAACTCTTACTCTTTTAGTGATATACAGTATCCCACATCTGCTCTAAATTCTAGAGAGTTTTTTTAATGGCTTTCTTTGACATGTGCAGATCTAATTCTGACAGCAGGCAAAGTCTGGAACCCCCATATGATCTCTGGCACCCTCCTACAAAGAGAGTCCAGGGCCCTTGGTTGGGAGCCACATATATAGTTTCCATAGCTAATTTAAAGATGAGACTTGACTGAATCATTAACACATTCTGTGTGTATTTAGCTCTCTTCATTCAGTATATATTACAGAGCTATATGCAGCTATACTATGTGACTATGGACTGCAGTTGGGACACATGGTGCCATTTAAGGTATATTTTCTATAGCTGAAACAGCAGATATATTTCTGCACATACACATGCTCAATTGCAATCAAACCTTTTTGATATGTGTGTCAGTAATTAGCAAAGCAGTCAGGGAAATCTGAGCAAATGCTGAAAGAACACAGCGTTCACCCTCCGTCAGCCCCCTCCTCTGGACAGCTGAATCAGTCCAGCATCTGTATCAAATACGTGTCACCTTATTTAATTGCACCCCCGGGGACTACTAATGCTCAGATCATGACGTCGGTATTGTGAACGGGCAGCTAAAGGTGGTATCAGTGATATGTCATGGATTATTTCGTTGGATGTCAGCACACCAGTGGACATTTTGGACATGCAGTTACACACTTAAACTCACGAACCTGCCATGCGTGAACTTTTAGCCTTCCACTGCATCCGGGGGCCAACTGAGAGGTCGGCGAAGGACCAACACCGATTTAACACTCGGCTTCACACACGGTAAAACTACTCATACTTGCCAACTTGAGTAGAAGAGCAGACAGTTGTGCAGAATTGATTAATGGGGTATTCAAATTGTAAAAATTAATAATAAGAAGAAGAAGAAAGAAGAAGAAAGAAAGAAAAGCTGTTAATAATTCAGTCATGGGGTAAACTGCATTATTTATCTTGTTTAGTGCTGGCACACTTTCATCATGGTGAAAAGGCCCAGGTAATTTATCTTTGTTGAGTTTGCATATTCTTTCTGAGAACAAGGTCTTCCAAGGTGGTTTGGCTTCCCTTCTACGGCCACAGTGTTCTCCTATTCAGTTCTGTTTTCATAACAGAACTCGAATGTCATCATTGGTGTCGTTTTTCTACATCATATGGCAAATTACATTCAAGTTCAATATAAATCTATTTAAAGTCCAAAATACACCCAAAAAACATGCATGTAAGGCCAATTGGTTACTCAGTATTACTTGCACGTGAAAGCTGATATACTGACAGGACACACTGAATGTGGATTATAAGTCCTGTGTTCAATGTCAAAACAAGTTAATACTAAAACTTTAATGTGCAAGAAGCTTACTATGTCTAGAAATGTTTGTGATATGATTGTGTCTTTTTGAAATACATTTAAAAACAGGTGCAAGTAAATAAGCAATACACTGACTTGTTTGATAACTTCCATCAGCAACAACTCGTCTAACTCCATGGTTTCAATTTTCATTTTGTGGTTGCAGTTGCTTGGCGCTCTGTCCAAACCCTTCCTGGTGAAGCCAAGTGGAAAAAGATGAGATAGGATACAGTGATTTATCCCACAATTTTGAAATTCCAGTGTTGGAACAGTGAAAATTTGATAGATGATATATATCGGAATATGCAGGAAGGTGAAAAGGAAGAATAAGAACAGTAACAAGTATATATATAATAATATATTATGTACTGTGTGCATACAAGGAAAGGAAATATATGATTGATACATATATTCATTTAAAATATGTACAGTTTGCATTTGCAAAAATATGTTATATATTAAAATATACTGTATTCACAATGTAAACACATATGGATATGTGTACTTATATGTATATGCACACACACAAATAGGGTGTCCTCTGCTGTTGATACTTCAGCTTTCATTTCCAAATGAGAATCGAGAAGCGAATCAGTAAAGAATCTTATCTTTATGCGGGATCAAAAAAAAAAATCAGAATCATAAAGGTTTTACCAATTCTCATCCTTACACAAAAAACACACATATATATATATATATGCACACACTTGCATATGAACATGTAATGATACAGTCTCAGCACATTGTGCTCATTGATCTCACTCGTGGTCTCATTCTGAGTGGACCATCAACAAAATGCATGCAAACTGAAAGTACAATCGTGCACGAGCATGCAATTCAGCATGCTTTTTACAAGGTATTAGTGAATCAGGCCCTTAGCTATGGTAAATGGGCCGATCGAATAGGTAATTTGTTTGGATTTACACTACTTTTGCTTTCTCCATGCTTTTGATGAAACTGTTCCAGATACGTAGTAGCCAAAACTATTTTATGTCACAGGAGAGCACAGAATTAAGAATTTATGTGAATATCTGGCACAGCTCATTTGTCAAAGTGTTCCAACTTTAAAGGTACACAATGTTGCAGAGGTTAACACTCAAGACTTGGAGTCTTTTCTATGGTTCAGTTTGCATGTTTTCTCTGTGTGTTTTTTTGTTGTTGTTCCAAGGTACTCCACTCTCCTCCTGTAATCTAAAAGCAAATTAACCACTCTAAATCCCTTGCAGCTGTAAGTGTGT
Organism: Parablennius parvicornis; assembly: GCA_900302745.1. NCBI lineage: Eukaryota > Metazoa > Chordata > Actinopteri > Blenniiformes > Blenniidae > Parablennius > Parablennius parvicornis. The sequence goes on from OMNM01044893.1 coordinate 4,321, forward strand.
GTTAAAATCTCTCTGTGTTGTCATATGGCTAGCCTGTCCAGGGTGTAACCTGCCTCCCCATCCAGTCAGCCTGGATTGGCTCAAAGCGATACAGAAGATGGATGGGTGGAAAATCCACACAACAACAACAAGAAAATACTTCTTTAAGTAGAGCAAACGTGTCCTGATACCACCTCCATACATACTGAACAGTTGGCACAGAGAGCAATCTTCTCGTTTCACTCCTGGAAAGAAATCAAGCGAGTGTGTTTGCCGAACCGCTGAGCCACCGACTGCTTTGATTTACTATCACAAGGCAAAGCAAGGACAGTAGTAGGTGATGAGTTAAACTCTTTAACCTCCTACTCCACCCAACACCTCAATTCTGCTGAGGACAGCTTTAGGTCCCGGTGTCGGGTTATATTTAAGGTCCTATAAATTTGCAGCGGTAAGCTGTTGGACCTTGGCTTTTCACTTACATTTCAACATTGTTGTGGAAACAAACAGCTCATCATTTCTTATTTGCATATTTTTTCTACAGCACTACCATATTCACAGTGCTGTTTTCTGTGCCGTGCCCTGCTTGGCCCACCACTGCAGGATTTAGGGACTATGTGACCCCCCTCCCTCTCCTGCAGGTGTCAAGCTGCTCTGCTTTCATGTTGCACTCATAAATAAGTCATAATAACAATGATGAGATTTATGAAATGTCAGATACTCTGCCAACAGGCTCGTTCTCCCTCTGTCCAAGCGTAACACGGTGACCAGAAAACTGTGCCACTGGCAAATTAAACACAGGCTCAGGTAAAGGGGCAGTTCGTATTACTATAAATACTACAGGCAAACAACTAACACCGGGCCTCAAGGTGCAAATACACCCCATAATTAGGCTTTGGGTGATTTCTGAGGCCGTTCACGGCTGGATTATTACAACTCGACTTATGCACACAATGCCAATTGTGCATTTAAAGGGCTGTCTCTTTGATTTTAATGCAAATTTTGCATAAGAGTTGTAGAAGGACTGTGACTTATGTCTCTTGAATAATGATAGTGATAGATGCTTTTTAAAAAATCTTTCTACTCACATATCACCAGACATGATTTTGGATTATTTGAGGAATTTCTAGCATCCATGGGAAAATCCATACATGAACAGGCAGAACCTGCAAGCTTTATATTGCAGTTATTTTCACATTCTACTGTGACCACATGGAATGCTTTCAGTACATTTTCCACACCGAAACAACAGTCTTTCAAAGATAGGAACAATAAAAAAAAAATTCAATTTTGAAAAGAAACAAAGAATATAATACTATATTACAATATTGATAATAATAAAGAAAATAAAAGCACATGAAAGATAAATAGATAACTGTAGATAAATATAGGTAAACAGTGTCAATAGGAAAAGTGCACAATAAGTACAAAGCAGATTGCTGGGTTATTTTTCTAGGTTTAGTAGCAGCCTGGGGGAAGAAGCTCCTCCTCATCCTGTCTGTGTTTGCCTTCAGACAGCAGTAACACCGCCCTGCTGGCAGCAGAGAGAACAGTCGGAGGCTGGAGTGGGTGGGCTCACTCAGAATCTTCCTGACCTTTAACCTGCATCATTTGTTGTAAATGTCCTGCAGGTTGGGGAAGATGGTTCTGGTTCTGATGGTGCTCCTGGGGAGGGTGGTTGTGGTTCTGATGGTGCTCGGGACAATGGTTCTGGTTGTGATGGTGCTCCTGGGATGGGTGGTTCTGGTTCTGATGGTGCTCCACCAAGCAGTTCTGCCTCCTCAAGGCCAAGAAGTCCTGCTGGGTGCTGCTGCCCATCCAGGTGATGGAACTCCAGCCAAAACACTCTAAATTATGCAGGTGAAGAAGTTCCTGAGCACCTTAAAAGAGACTTTAAAGTCCCTGAGACACTGTGGAGCTTCTTCACCAGAGTGTTGATGTGACAGGACGACGTCACGTCCTGTATAACTTTGACACCCATATACTTGAAGCTCTCCACTTTCTCCACTTGCTCTCACTCTGTTTTCTCCGACTGAGGTTTCAAAAGAAATGTTCCTGACAAAGAATGAGAACAAAATCAGAATGATGTGAACCAACCCTTTAAAAAAAAAAAACTGCTAAAACTTAATAAGACTAAAACAAAACAATAATTATTCTTTCTGACAGCCCAGCCCACCTGATCTTCAGTCTGAGGCAGGAGGACTAACTACTGCATGACCTTCTGTTTTCATCTTAAAACAGCATGAAATTGACAGGCAGCCGAGTAAAGCAACGTAATATGACCCGCATGTCTATTCATCAATCCATCCATCCATCAGCTGCATGCACTTATTTTTTAAAGGACCTTGGGAAAGGGGGTCCTGGTATTTTTACCAGCTGACGCTGGGCACATAGTGGGCTAGACCCCTGACATATCAATGTAAAATAATCTCTCTGTAGAGACTGGTTTAAGTAACCAGCAATATAATGTGACTTACTTAAAATTCTCTACAAATCCGTCAATATTTAGACAATTGAATATTGATAGACTGAAAACCTTGAAATGCAACAAATGCACAGATACTATAAGACCAACCTTCTTTTTGTTCCTTTTCACTTGATAAGTGTTGATTTGGATTTGTGTTGCAAAGACTGTTTATCTTTTATTTTTATTTAATTTTTTTTTTTTTTTTACTATTGAATGAAATAAAGAATAACAAACAAAATCACATTACAACCATCTTTCCTTTTTTAGATTGAGAGAGGCCCCAGTGATGAAAATGATTGTACTTTTAAACAGCTTGTGAAAAGAGAGCACTTATCAAGATGACTCTTTTATTAACATACTTGTTAACAAAAACAAGCATATATTTCATGAATCCCTTTTAGAAAATGAATGTGTTTTGGGGCTGGTTTACTTGAAAAAACAGTGAGTTTAGGAAAAACAAAAAATTCTATCAGTTATATCACGGTTAGGGACGTATGATCCTGCAATACTGGCTGCATACGTTCTTTCTCACCTGACATCTGACTTTAACTTGTGCTCCCTCAAGGTCAGTTTGACGCTGGCTCCGTTAAACGAACACCTCGGGGCCTTTGCGATGACGGAGCATGTTGACAGGACACAAAGATGCTGCTGCTAATGGAAATGCCAGTGTCGGCTATGAGAACAGAGCGCCTCTGAGATGGAGGGATTGAGGAGGACAGGCAAGTCCGTGCCACTCGCTCAGTGGGGAAGCTCCACGTGTGGAGCTCCACAGACAGATCTGAAGCTGAAGTCTATTTTCACGCTGCACGTGTTTTTGTGTAACTCATGTATAGTGCCAGGTGATTGTGCATGCTTTTAGGTCTAAAATAGTCTTTATTTTTTGGGTTGACGCATACGAAGAAGTTCAAAAACTCTCTACAAATGCAATACAAGTTTAGGTGTGCCGGTTACAGGAATGTGCAATGTAGCTGTTTAACAATTTAATTTAAATGTATTTACTATAATCACCCATCACCCTGAAAAAAAAAAAAGAGTATTCAATTAAATGTATTTGTTCTCTAACCCAAAACCAAACAAAGTGAAGCAGCGTTTAGTTTCTATGCTCATTTGGGGAACAAACTTCCTAAACAATCTGAGTTCTGCTCAAACTGTTGGCTTATTTAAATCAGGGCTAAAAACATTATTGTTCACTGCAGTATTCTCAGGATTTTAATACACTACTCCTTGTAATCATTCTAATTTCTCCCTATTCGAAATGCATTTTTATTAGCATCCGTTTTAATTCTTTACTGTTTATTCTGCTGTGTAAATTGCTCTTTGTTTTTTGGGTTTTTTTTGCATGTTTATTTTCTTCTATGATTTTATCAAATTCTATGTAATGCTTTGCCTTTGTCAAGCACTTTGTATTGACTTGTGTGGGAACAAAATAAACCTGCATCTCTGGAGAGCTTGCGAATAGAAGGCGAAGGCTTGAATCCCACTGAGGGTTTTGTTAAAAGTGTGATTGAATGTGGACACTCCAGGAGAAAAAATATATCTATATCATCATCGTGGTCGTCATCATCATCAATGGTTTTATGAAATACATAACTGCATCTGCCGCTTCCTTTTTGTCACAGTTTACATGGTAGACACACATCCAGGCACACTTCAGTGTCGATGCTGTACAAACCAAGGAGGAAGAAAAAAAAACTCCACTGCTTTAGGTTTTGTCCAACAGTGTGTTGATTATCATGAAGAACAGCGCTTGATGGTTGTCACAGCTCATCACTATGGCGCCCTCTTGTGGTCACAATATGCAAACTCTTGGCCAGGCTTTTGTGTTTTATCCTCAAAAATGTCAAAACATGAGCCTTCAAGCAGCAGCTACTGTATGTCCAAAGTCCAATTTTCACACACATTGTCCAACTGAACAAACTGCCAGCCCGTCAAGGTGTAAAACACACGTACATACACAAGCTCAACAGCATGTCATTTGGAAAATTACACAAGGAAAGGCCCATCCACCCACACATCTAATAATGAGTCATCAATGGGAACAACAAACATGTCTTTCGTACTAGAGAGAAGTACCTGGAGAAAACCAGGCAGAACATGCAAACGGCACACAGAACATGCTCATGGCTATACCAACTTGTAACTGCACTTTATGTATTTTTTTCCTGCATACTTCATGTATGCTGCAATTAGTGTCCGTGCTCCTTTCTAATGTATGTCTGTTTTGATTTCTAAATTGTAAATAATGATGATGGATGCTCACTTCCGAGCAACGAAATGTGATCCACATGTTTAGCTTGACACACATAATTTATGACAGAGGCGAACTCTGACATGATTCTCTGTAGGATTCAAACCTTCAAACCTCCTCCTCTTAAACTTATCCTTGTGCCTGTAATGACTTCCGTTAATGATTCACCTAACCGTTTCCAAAAAGATGGTGAAAAACAATTAATAATTTTCCCATTCACAAACACAAAACAAAATACTCACTTTTCAACGCCGAGCGACGTCACCATACTTTCAGCTAGAGACTTCATTTAAAACATTACCGCATCTGTCCTCTATTCAGACATGAAAACATCTTTATTCCATGTTCTACCAATTTGTACCTGTGAGTTTCATAAAGTTTTCAGCCCTTTTGGAGTTTAACATGGGAAGGAATGGAACCTTCGAGAGTGGAGAGATTTTTCAGTAGTGTGATGTGTCGAGTTAAATGAAAACAATATATGTAAACGACATCAAAAATTCAGATGGTAAGAATGATAAAGCTGTTTTTTCCTCAAACTCGTGACAAACTACTATACATTTGACTTTTTTTATGCCTTAATAGAGAATATAAAAGTATCTGTGATGGTTAATCACAATTGTGGTTAAATTTTTTAAGTCGCAAAATAAATTTTGGTACAAACCCATGAGTTATCAAATCTATCACCAAACTACTTCCTGTATTTACATATCTGCCAAATTTTCATATAAGGTGCGTGCCTCTCTCTATATTTATCAAAATATGAATAAGTAGGATGTTGGCATTTATTCAAATATGAAATGTACTACACCACTGTTCCTGTTTGGTTGCAGCCCGTGCCATCACTTCTCGTACCAATTCATAAATTAACTTGATTATACGGCAAGTTATATTATTTTAGCCTTCTCAACACCGTCGCATTTCACATCAATCACGCACTCACACTCCAATGTATGCTGCCATGTGAGGCGCTCAGATTCGCAGGACCCATTTAGGGTTCAGTGCCTTGCCCAAGGACACCTCGACATATGGCCCAGTCAATATGGAGGAGGCAAGTGACTGAATGGGCTTCCTTGTGTCCATAATGATTAATTATATAGAACCTTATACTGAACTAGTTCAAATATTTTGAGAATTTACACACTTGATTGCTGTTCCGGAATATTTCCAGACCTGTTGTTTTACATTGTGACATTCGAGTGTTTTCGAGTGTGTTTTTAAATAAACAACAACAACAAACACACACACTCAAGTAAGTGTTATTTACATGTTTAGAAAAAATGTTGTTGTGAAGTGTAAAACAGACCCAACTGATAATATTTCACAACATGTAGTTAAAAAAAAAAATCTCTTGATAAATAAAGCTGAAAGCTTTCGATTACTTGCACTATTTATTCATATATGATCATTAATTTAATGTTTTTCACCCTGAAATGTTGCTGAAAATGAGAACCTTTGTGAGCATTGCGTTTTGACGTGTTTCAGACCACTGCGAATATGAAATAAATCACCTCTGATGATTTATGTACATTTACTGAAGTCCCCAGTGATGCTTCAAAGTTCCCCACCAGTGCACCTGCTGTGTGTCCTTATTACTCTTAAATACTGATATGTAAATGAGCCATGCAAAACTTACTTAAGTTTTTCTTTAAATATAAATACATTATTTAGGAATGAAAATCTTACTGAATTAAATGCTCCTGTTTCCCAAAATAAAGGTATACCTTAAGTTTTAAAATACAAATGGTTTCTATAGCAGGAATGGCTGCGAGTTATGTAACAGAGCGGGCTGGAGTCCAACAGTCGTCATGAATGGGAAATGTTTATCATGTTTTGCTCGTTACCATGGCTATACTGTAAGCCTCAGTGACGGATGGAGACAAGACCTAATCTCTCCATAGTAGATCATGCTGACACACCTTTCTGCACATGATAGGTTTGAACAGTAACCTCTGCTCCCTCCATTCAAATGTTCCTGCAAGTCCGTAATCTGTTTTATTGATTCAGTAAAGCTTCTCCACAAAGAGACAGAGTAGAAAAAAGTCTGAAATTAAAGGCCGTATCGGCAACCACCATTCTAAAAATTATGATGTTTCAATTGATTTTAATTTTATGTCCCTTAATCTGACAAAAAATTTTTTTTACAATTTTTACTTTTATAATAATATTTCCACTTTTGAGCTGCATATACAGTATTTGTTCATTGAATTTTTCTAAACATTAAAATATGTAAAGATAATACATGTTCCGGTC
>OMNM01044894.1:2250-16707 GCA_900302745.1 Parablennius parvicornis
GATTAACAACTCATGCAAAGTGGAGTATATAAACAACGAGGAAACATAATGTCTAGATCTGCTGCTCCTAGCTGAGATTACTGTCACATGTCTGGAGAGCCCTCACTCCCGCCTACACTTTAACCTTCTTTCTGCAGAGAAAAAGCGACCCAAATGTTTGGGTGGATTATGCTTTGCCGTACAGCTCCTCTCCGTTCCTGCACTTTTTGCAAAAAGGGCCAAAAAGGACAGATACACAATCACCAGGGGTTTTATCTCTGTTAACAAAGTATGTTATCACTTATTTGCTGATAGTGGTTCTGAAGAGGAAGACTTCTCAGCCATGGAGTGCAACAGAGCAGCGTTACGTGATACACCTGAACGCATCACTCACGGGCCGTCAGTTGCTGGAGTTCTGGACCACGGAAAGCAGCACAAGACAAGCTCACAAAGAGCAGAAATATCACCTTTACGGCAAGTTTTGGAGAAGCAGAGGTGCTGAAAACAACACGTATCTAATCGCGGAAGTGGAACCCCTTTAAATCCATAACTTAGTGCGTCGTGTAAGCTGCAGGGTTCAAAGTGTTTGAAAAAAGTTGTCGCTTATAGTCCAGAAATTACGGTATATGAAAATGGCTATCAAGGTGGAACCTTTCAAAATCGTTCCAAACCTGTCTCCATAGAAATGACGAAAACGCTTTCTTTTTAAACCCTGCTATTGTACATGCTCACCACAACTATAGTAAATAATTATGTCATGACTCTCTTTATATATTCTCCAGCGAGTTGATAGTTTTATAGTCAAGAGTTGCCCGTAATAACAGTCCAACTCCGCCGTCTGTCCATATGAATGTGCGTGTCCTCGCCATTGTTAATGTTTATAGTGTATTGTTCTCTGTGCGCATGTGTATGTGGTTTCATTACAGAAAAAAAAAAAAAAAAACAACAGCACCAACTCGTAGCCTGACATGTTAACTTAATCGTTTTCAATGTTTCTGCCATTTCTGTGTAAATGGACATTGTTTTTCAGAATGTTGCTGTATCAACACAAAACCTTTCTAAAACGAAAATGCAAAAAACATGCCTTAGGTACATTCATAGTTTACACAGTTTATTCCAACTTTTTAAGAGTTCAAGCCTTCCCTTTAAAACCATTTGTATAAAAAAAAAGCATCGTCACGATTTTTCATTCTTTGTTTAAAATTTATTTTTAAAGCTATGTGACTGTAAACAATGCCATCAATAATGTTTTTTAGAGTCACCTTGTTAATAGAGCTGCTATTTTCGTTCTACGTAACGTACATTCTGCATGTGATTATTGCTGAATCAATCATTTCAGAGCAACAGACTTGTTCGCATTTGCTCTGTCATGTTCTTGCTAAATATAACGATTATGATCGTAACCCCGGGCTTTGTGTTTACACACTGCTGAGAATGTATAGAAATGCCACCATGCCTGACTGACAGAGTGAGGTGTGTTATGCTTTGACACAAGAATAATGTGACATAAACACATCCATGCCAATACACACAGAGTTAAAAATGGACCTGTTGAGCTTTTGCATCTATTTTTAAAAAAAAGAAACACAACACAATACAGTCACCTTCAACGTGGACACACTGGAATAAGCTGAACATTGATACACTACTATCCTCTGTGCAGTGATACTACTGCGTGTGTGTATGTCTGCTTTCTAACAAAAAGCATTATAAGAAACAAACAAATCCTTTTCAGCACCATCTGTAGTTGGTAACAAAACTGTTTTAATCCTATAATACTCAACAGATGACTAGACTTTGATTTAGGACTAACAATAAGCAAACACATCCACCTCTAACTTGGATTAATCTGCTCATATGTTTACCGTGGAAGTGTCAAAATACAGGATGCATTTGTTTATACATCAAATTATCCCTTGGTGACATGGAAAAAATGTAGACCAGGTCATGATTTTTTTTTTTTTTTTCCCCCATCTCCTTTCATGTTTCACATTAGTTGTTCCAGGTGTCCCAAAGCAGGGTGTTGCTCGGGGCAACAAGCCTGAAAGCCAAGCAGGATTGATGTTTAATGAGAATGATTCTCAGTGGCTCCTTATCACAGCTATGTCACCCCACAGTGACACTTTTAATACTGCCATGTCACTCAGGGTGCCTTGCACAATGCCAGGAGGACTGTCAACAGCCACTTAGCTGAGCTATAGTTCACATGTTTACCCACCCACACTCACAGGTGGTTACATTCAAGAGGACATGCGGGTAATATACAAGAGATTGCATTTCCATGCACACATACACAACTCCTTTCCTGCATACCAACATTGGATTTGGCCAAAGCAAATAGTAAATAAATCATACACCAACCTCAAATTATGTCTTCAAATAAATAAATAAATACAATTTTGATGTATTTGACTGTGATTTCACTTCATTTTACATGAGTGACAGCAATCATACTGCATCAGTGTGCAACCAAGGTTGAGGTCCTTACCAATATAGAAAAACCACAGAAAGGCCATCCATAAACACGCTATGCTTTCAAATCTTTTGAAAACACATCACCCCAATCTTTATCCAAAGCTTACTCTAAGCTTTTGGAAAATGCTCTGGCTCTTTGTAAACAGGGAAAACATAACCTTTCTGAAATGCTGCTACTGTACATATGCACTTTGGCTGTAGTAATTGGTTCTTCTGCACATGCCTGAGAAGATGGAAAATGACAACAATCGTGGCTTCAAGAGTGACTCTTAGTCCATATTCTCCTGAGGCTTGGTAGTTTCAGAGTTAAGAGTCTCCCGTAACAATCAAACTTTCACAATGTTTGTGTGCTTGCCATTGCTCATCTTTCTAGCGTATTATTCTATTTCAAAATGTGGCCACGTAAATGCAAAACGCTTTCTGAAATGAAAATGCTAAAATTATACAAACACTGGCATGTTTACGGGGCCTAAATGTGACCTTACCAATAGTCCATAACTCTAACCCCTAACTGATGTAGGTTTTCTATTTTATTCATCCATTTTTGATGGCACGAGTCCCCACGGGTCAGTGCGCTAGCATGGTGCCCCTTTATGTTGAAGGGTCACCATCACCACTAAGTGATTAACCCAAAGCTTAATATGATCATAACCTGAAAACTTGGTCTCCAGAAGGTAGGTTGGATTGCACAAATGTAATGTGCTCTCTGGTTTTGGACTCCAGAAAGGTTGTAATTTAATATGACCCTGCATAAAGTGTGATGTGAATAGATTGCATTTTCTCGTGTTTTGAGGGTGATCAACCAGGAATAATGTCATGATTGATTTTACTCATGAATTCTGATGAGGTTCTGCGAGCAGTACCCACTCACTAACCTGTAGAAGGCAAGCTGTGTGTTCTAGCAGTCACGTGACGGTATGAGATGAGGGTAGAGCAGAAGGGATATAAGAAGCCCTGCTCTTTTCAACACTTTTTTTTTTTTTTTTTAATGGAACGGCATGCCATTAAAGAGGATCCGTCATACTGATAGAGGCTTGCTTGATTTGAGCCACTCACCAGGACATTTTGTATTGTTGACATTTAGCTTCTGAAATACAAAAAAGAAAGACCAGACACCGAATTTCACCCTAACTTGCCTTTGTGTTTGCCATGTTGAAGGCACTTCCAAATCATCTTGGCAAATGGCACGACGAATGGCAGCATTTGTTTACACTCGTGCTCCCAGGCATATGTTGTTGGGAGACAGCTAAAGTGCTTATTTCCTGAGTGCTGCAGTCAAGAGGTAATTGTCAGCAGGGCATCATCTGGCGACACATCAGATCAAAGGTTTCATCAGGTGGAGAGGCAGTGCAGGACTTTTCTCTTTGCAGCTAATTCACCGCTGTTTCTTCTTCTCATTCATGTTCCACAGATCGCTGCTTCTTTTGCTGTCGCGCTTTACTCATAACTTCTTTGTGCTATGAATGAGAAGAGCAATGATCACCACTATATCCTGTCACAGACAAACCAAGTAGACAAACGCACATATTTTAAATGGCAGTCCGGCAAGCGTAACATTTTTTTTTTTGTTTTTTTGTTTTTTTGTTAAGCATTTCACAAAAATGGAAGGTGACATAATCCATAAAACAAAACCTTTTGTGACTTGAAAATGGGATGGTGTTTGAGAAGTTGAATGCATCTTGGCACACTATATCCTCCTGTTAATCCACACATGCTTGAAGTCTCTATTTAAAGCCTGACGATTGAATTTTTCAAACAAAATATATTTGTTTGTTCTTTTTTTTTTTTTTTTTTTTGGTTTAAGATCAAGTTGTTTCGTTTGTACTGCTACTTGGATCCCAGATGATCACATAATTTTACGCCTGTTTTATGCACGCTAATTGTGTGGAGAAAACTGAATCAGGCCATTGTCTGTGGATATGTGTATTTTTGAAGTGAACCTAGTGATGCACATATGGGTTAAGGCACAATTTTGATCGTTAGTGGGGGCCCACTTTCTGTTTGATATGTGGAAAATTGTAATGCTGCTTGTAATATTTCGTTAGTTAAATTAACAGTGAAAGCTAAAACTTGCTATTGTCTAAATTCTGTCAAAACTTCTGAAGGTTTTTTCAGATAAATAGCACCTTCCAACAAGCAGGAACTGTCACCTGTTTAAGCGACCCTGCATTTATCCTCCCATTCAAATCGCTTTTCAAATGTTTTGATTGACGGAAAACATTAAAATAGAAGGAATTGTAGTCTTTTTGCCATCAGAATCCATCAAGAAAATGAAATACTTCACTCTCTTGCCGCTTGTGATGTCACACAGTACGACCACCCGCGCCCTGCTCCCCTCCTCAACAACATCTCTGTTTGTTAAACATCTTGGCTGATGAGGCCGCCTTTCCTCTTTTTCTAAATACACTCATGATTAGCATCCGCACATACCTGCAAGGCAACCAGCTCATGTGTTGCTGGCTTGGTCTTCCACTGATTAAACAAATCTGTTGACAATTTGAATTACTGTTTAACAGCCAAAGATTCATAATTTATTGTTTCATTTGCTGCTCTTATGTGGCAGACAGAGAGTTCTGCAGTGGGGCAAATTCTCCCCTGACGCGTTACATGCTTTGATCTGCGCTGAAAATACAGCGGACAGTGAAGTCCATTTCACACAAATGTCTGGATTTTCACAAATGCCTAAATTAGCTCCAAATATAAATGGGCTGGAGCAAATATACATGAGCTTGGGCTTGTGTATTTAGACGCGGCAGCATTCCTCAGTGGACCAATCGGGAGTGTGAGCGGCGTCGTGACTGACTTAACAGTTGCTAAGTATAGCTAACTGCTCTCTTTGCTCTTGTTTGCTCCCAAACATATCGGGCACCAATTAGGCAACATTATTCAAACATTTTCTGACGGCCTTGGTTTGCTGCAGTTCTCACTGCGGTCCCCTGTCACTTTGCTGATTATGCGCACTCCTCCTCGAAATGAAACATCCACAAATGCAAACCTCCCTCTCGAGCCGTGGCGAGTGAGGAAGGAAATGTACACATGGATCGGGCTTGAGTCAACATCATTACAGCGTACAGCTCCTCACTGGAGTGGAGTGGTGCTGATTTTTTTTTTTTTTTTTTTTTTCTTTAAAGTGCAAGCTGGTGGCTTTGATCCTTGGGGCTTTTTGTACACACCCCGCTCCACCCCACCTCCCCTACTCGCCCAGCTCCGTCCTTGTCCCCACTTGTCCGTCACATTTGGTAATGAGGCATTCTGGTCAAAAGACGAGTCAACATTGAGCCGCGCAAGCACACATGCACACGTGTTTAAGATCTACACATACATATTTATGAGATGGCTGCTGCTCTCAAACATATGCAAACAACCATAAACTCTGTGCTCCACAGTAGTAGTTCATGTTCTCTGACTTCATTCTTTTTTTTCCCCTCATAGCTGCATTCACCTCATTCTTGATGCTTTCTGATCTTTAAACTCTTAACTTTCATTTATTGTTTTCATTTTAATCATTGGGCCAGATTTCCATCTTGATTTACAGCCTTCTTTTTTTTTTTTAATCTATCTTCCCACTATTATTCTTGACACTGTGTAAGGCTTTCTTCCATCTCAATCCATGTGCCCTTTCAGTCATACTGTGTCCTCTTGGCATTTTCAAGCATAAGAGAAAAAGGGTGCGCATTAGCCAATTGTGGTTCTCTTTGACAGTACTGTCTCCTGGGATTGTACGCCTTTCAATAATATTCATGCAGCACTGTAAAGCCCTCTTGCTTATTTCTACGGAATAAGAAATACCAAACAGAGTATATTGTTTTATTCAAAGCAGGCAGTAAAAGTCGCCAGCTACAAATCCAGGGAAATCCTATATAAGTTATAGCAGCTGAGATTTTGCGATTTGTTGACTTAAAGTAGTAAGCACACATAATGCACAAAAGATGAAATCTCTTTATGTGAACTGAAACTTTCTATTTCTTATTGGTAAAATAGACACACCTGATATACAACATTATTTTCATGTTTTTTTTTCTTGTTTTTTATGAAGATATTTTTTCCTTCTGCAATGGTTAGTGCAGCCATTATTTATGAGGGAGGCTTTGACCTGAATTTTGACTGAATCCAAAGTGATGCTTCAGATCAAGGTTTTACATGTCCCAGAACTTAAAAATAAAACATTTCAGTCACCATTCAGCACATGAATATATTCAAATTGAGAGCACAAATTTGCAAACAACATAAGTGATAGCTGATGATCATGTGGAAAATGAAATGGAAATTTCTTTTTCAGGTTCTACTGTGTGATTTTTGATGAGTTTGTAGTGATTCTTTGTCAGATGAAAGCCACATCAAATTTGAGTCTATTGGAAAAAGAGTTTCTGGAACTGTTTGTATCGCCTAATTTTCTCTTTCCGCAGGAACTGGTCATAAATGTGATCTCGGCTGCATCTTACTAACAAGTACTTGAACAGGAACACACTGTGCTTCAGCTGATGACAAACAGCAAATAATTCTTATCTTGTTAAAAAAGGAGCAGACATTGAACAGTTGAACTGCTTTGGGGAAGAAAAAAAAAGACGCTGTACGTTTATGCAGTTTTGGGCAGGTTATTTTTTATAGATCTGCTTCATCTAAACCATTTTTTAGGATGTCTGGTGAAAACAACTCTCTTTGGGTGTTTTCACAGCATCTCTATTGGGTCCAGGCCTGGGTTCAGATGGCTGCTCCAAAAAAATAAAGTGTTGGTCTTTGTTTTATTTATTTATTTATTTATTTTTTTGAGTTCTTTTTTTTTTCATTTGAAGTTACTCTGGAGTAGATTTACTCCATTTTTCGGGGTCGAAGTGCAAATGCATCACTCGGCTTTTACAGAGCAGCTGCCTCACAGCCACCTTGACATGAACCTGACAGATGATAAAATTGACTGTTCAGACCTTGAGGTGAAAACATTGTTTCCAGCTGTTTTGTGAAATATCATCTTTGCCAGACTAGTACTCCTTTCCCAAGAATCTGCTTCTTCAGTAAAAATATATACATACATATATATGCTTAGGCATGGCATGGGCAAGCAAGGCCAAACCAAGTTTTTCAAATGGTGCATTGAGCTTTATTTATTTATGTATTTATTTATTTGTTCCTTAGGCTCACTAGGGAACCTGCATGGCACCTGTCAGTAACCCCAGTTACGTACAAATTTAAGTGACAGTAGCAATCATGCAAACCTATCGCCATGTAGAGCTAATTTGTCTGCCTGGGACGTCATCTGATATCTATTGCTTGTTTGGTGGGATTTACATATAAAGTCATCAGTATTTAAGACATTGGATTAATATGCATACCTATGGCCCTCAAGCCAGCAAAACAGGGATAGTGTCGCTAGTGTGAATGCTAACCATGATAGCAAGTTGCAAGCCTTAACTCTAGTGGGCCATGAGTAATAAAATTTGCATAAAGAGCAACTCTTTATTGACTCAGAGCACTGGAAAGAATAGTGAAACAGTGTACACTCATCGGCCACTTTATTAGGTATTGCTTGTAAATGCAAATATCAGCTAATCATATGTCAACAACCCAATGTGTTTATGCATGTAAATGTGGTCGAGATGAGCTGCTGAAGCTCAAATTGAGCATGACAATGGGAAAGAAAGTACTTTTAAATGACTTTAAATGTGGCCTGGTTGTTGATGCCAAAAGAGCTGACCTGAGTGTTTCAGAAAATACTGATTGACTAGGATTTTCACACACAATCATCTCCAGGGTGTACAGAGAATTGTTAAAAAACAAAGAGAGTATTGAGTGAGCAAGAGTTCTCTGGGGTAACAATCACTGTTGATGCCAGAGGTCAGGGGAGATTGGACAGACTGATTCAGGATGGTACGACAACAGCAACTCAAACAAGTAGACTATGCAAAAAAACATGTCTGACAACAACCTTGAAGCAACAGCATAAGACCACACGCTCATCGTGCAAATCCTGAAAGATAAGAACAGGTAACTGAGGCTTCAGTTCACACAGGGTCAGACAAAATGGATAAGAGAAGATTGGAAAAAGTGTCCTGGTCTGAATGTCAGTTGCAAAGTTCAGATGGTAAGGCCAGAAATGATCGTAAACAACATCAAAGCATGAATCCACCCTGACATATATCAACAGTTCAGACTGCTGGTGTTATAATAGCGGGGACGAGATTTTTGCGGCTCACTTTCATTCTCTTAATATCAATCAAAATATTGTAAATGCCAGAGCCTATCTGTGTGTTCTTGCTGATCACACCCATGCTCTTGAAGCACGGCATATCCATGTACTTAATGGTACTTCTGGAATAACACACCTAGACAGACGCATATCTGTGATGTAGTTGAGAGTCACATCATGAAACTTCAACAAATCAGCAGCGGATGTACAATGCTGCCATATCAATATAGACCATAATCTCAGAGGAATGTTTTCAGTACCTGGTTGAATCCCTCCCACTAAGACATAAGACGGATCATAGAATAAAAGAGGGCACCGCGTGCTACTGGCAAAGTATAACTAAAGTTTGTTCCACTACGTTATTCAGCTTTGTTCATGATTAAGACGGAACTTGAAAAAGCTTGAAAAGGTACTTGAAAAAGCACACATATTCATAGGAAGAACATACAAATTTGATCTAGAAAAGGCTAAAGCCCGACATCAAACCACGGTCATCTCACAATGATGCATCATCTATAAAAATAGTAATATATCACACCCCATTTATTTTTTTGTCAGAAAGTCATTCACACCGTTGCCGTTAATGACACATAAAGATCTGAAAAGTATTACCTTTTCATTGAATAACAAATATGTGTGCAAAATGACTAATTTACTAAAATCAAGAAAGGGATGTGGTTTAATAGCAAAGAAAAAAAAAAAAAAAACACAGCAAAATGCCTTAATTTTTCCACCAGTCAGGGTCCTTCCTCTGATGTACTAATAGGATGATGTAACAATGTTAGCGCTCATCACGGAGATTCATTTAGAGGCAAAATGACGCCAAATTTATGGGAAAACAGCAATGTGCTGGGGAGTCTTGATGTGATCAACTTTATCCACTTATCCCGCCATCCACTTCATCCAGCTAATATGTGAGAGTCTGAGCTGAAATCAGGATTCTGTTGGCAATAAAAGGAAACCTAATCACTTCTTGCACCCTTAATTGGCAACTCTCAGGACTAAAGACCTCACCTGGAATACTACTCACAGTTGACTGAACTCCTAATCAAACCCAGTGAGTGTGACACACCAATGACAGTTTCATGTCGCATTTTGCGCATAAAACTGAACACATATTATGTGCATAATTGTCTTATTTTCACTACTGCTGCCAGTTGACCAAGAGAAAGGGTTACATCCGTGAAAAAAAGATCTGTATGTATCACGCTGTGCAGCATTTAAGGCCCCCCCATGTCTCCTTCCTATCTTCCTTACTGCACATCCACCCTCTCTCACATTTTCACTCTACCATAACCCCATCAGTCTCATTTGACATTTAAATTGAGTCTCAGTGGGGGCTTATTGGACAAAAGCATATGAAAATGAGTGGAGGGAGCAATAGTCATCTGCCTCTCGCTCTCTCTCCATCTCTCTTTTTTTTGCCAAGCTTCCTCTTGTTTTTATAATAAATTATGGACTGACGAAATTATGACTGTGCATAGGCTTCAATGTATAGGTTTGCCTTTGATGGTGAGCGTGGGTCATGTGTCCGTGTAATGTGAGTGAGAGGCATGCCTCCAGCACGGTGCAATGACAGGCTACCTAATGAAAAGCTGGTTTCTGATTGACTGGCTGACAAGGCAGCCTGCTGCATAATTATGTCCTGAATAATAGATGCCCGTACTTACACTTCCATGGCCGCACTAGCCTGGCCAACTCTGTTGCTCCATCAGGCCAGCAAATCTCGTGAAGCTGAGCTCAGTCATGGCCAGACATGCTTCACTTTCACAGATTGCAAGTATTTCCTATTCCGGCATTGTTCCCAAACCACTTGGACATGCACGGCCAGTAATAGCATCCACATGTTACGTTATTAGTCCTATTATCCCAGAGCATGAAAATTCTGCACCAGGGTTGTGCTTACTGATATGTATTTCAATCAGCCTTGCCCCGGAGCAAAACGCTCAGTGCTCAGTCTCTTGCAGAACAGTGTTAAGAGCAGCAGCTTGCAGAGTGAGGCCCGGCTTGATGACTTGCTCTAATTTCATTAGCTCTCGTCACAAGCAGTCCGAGCTGCAGCATTTCAGTGTGTGCAAACTGGTCCTCTAAGTGCACCCAGCTGAGCACCATGCTTTACAATCAAAAGCTAAAGCCACATCAATTTGTGAACTTTTTCAAAATCCTGAATTATCCCCTACTGTTTAGATGATGAAAGATATGTCTTCTTTTTGAAATTGCAAAAGTCATTAATCATGTTTCCTTTACAGATGTAGAAATAAGTGATGTTTTATCAGGGTAGCATATGTATTCCAGCGACATGGCTACCAGAACTCCCAAAGATGTTCTTAGATACTGCATTCACTCAAGAAAAGCAAAGAAATGCATTGTCTGGAACACTAACTGACGTTCAGGTGGGATTATTGTGTCACATTTAGACATGTACCTCAGTGTAGTGTGCATTTGTGTGTCTGCGGTGACTCAAATAGCCCTGAGATCCCGGCCTCACAGCACAACCCCCGAGATTCACAATGTGCATTGTTCCACTGGGACTATTTTACCACCATTTAATCAAATGAACACTGTTCGGGTAACGGTGTTTGCTAATGCAGTAGGAGACTCAGGGGAGCCGAGGAAGATAAACGGCAGATCGGTAGTTGCAACCTCTTAGTGAGGAAGGAGCAAAGCATGCTCCTTCGGCATGCTATTTTGGCGAAGAGGAAGGGACAAGTGGTGACAAACAGCGCTGTGACAGAGGCATCACTAATAACTGATCACATTGCATGTGGGCTTGTTACTTGAAGGAAATGTGTTCACACACACTGTGTGGACGTGTATCTTCACTTTCACACACCTGCTGCATTTTGCAGTGTCAATTTTTGCTTGTTCATGCTTCTTTTACCCATTTTTAATACATAGTGTTTGTGTTTTTCTGTTGTATTCTACATGTTTTGCCTAATTGGACATTTTATCATGTTAATAAAGCAACATATTAAAAATCAAATCAAATCTACTTATGACTTTTGCTTGATTGAGCTTGTCCTGATCTGACTCAGCTGAACCTGTGGCCTTAATAATTATTTCCTTTTCAACAGGGACGGACTGCCTGAATAATGTTGCACTAACTCAGTTTCCCTGAAAGCAAAAAGAAAAAAAAAACCTGTTGGTAAAATCAATTAGCCTGTATCCACTGTCCCTGTCATGAGGCGGCATAAATTAAGCAACCTCAAATAAACAGTAGCTTACCTTTCTGTGACCTGCCTGCTGCCGTCTGCATGTTTGCAGTTTTTTTTCTGGTTATTTGTTTTCTTTCCGTCATTGTTTCTATCTGCCGCTGAACTTAATGAGTTAATCAGCATTTAACTGAGCCGCACAGTGCTGACAGCTCACAGCTCATGTGTCACAGCAACAGTGACGTACAACAGCTCTGTGCAGATTGTTGGACATTCTCAAAAGACACAAGTGACAGGAGAGTTACTTTAGTAAGGGTTTTGAAAACTATTAAAAGTCATTTAACTATCTTTCAAATATTTAAAAACCCCATTTACATGACAATGTTTCAGGTAAAATCATATTTTCTGCGTGTTTTTGTTTTCAGAAAATGTTTGTGTTTACATTCCGGTGTTTTGAATATGATGTAGTTTGCATGTAGGGCAACTAGTGCATGATGTTGTTTGTTTTTGTAATGAAATAATACACATGTGCACAGGGAACAATGCCACTCTGGAGGCCACCATTGTTGTTATTGTCCATCTACCAGTACAGAAGAAATATTTACTACAGCTGTGTTGTGCACGCACAGCAGCAACGTTTCAGAGAAGTTAAATGTTCACCCGTTGCATCTTTGTCATGATACAACACAAAGGCTTTCCGTTTTCACTTGATGACGTTAGTATACCTTTTCAAAAAGAGTGATTGAGGGACAATGGGTTGCAAACCCCAACCTTTCCATTGAAAAACGTCATTTGTTTCTGTTACGACTGGTAAATACACATACAGTGCTTGTTGTTCATAACTTGAAAGGTTGAGGTTTTGCAACTCATTGTCCCTGAATCCTATTGTGTCGGTAAGAGCAGCTGCTGTGAATACCTACTTGATGCCATGTTAAACATGTGCATCATGAGAGACCCTGGAAGAGAGAAGCCAATAGCCAACAACATCAGTATAAGATCACTTCCACATGGCAAACACAGACTAAATACTTCTGATCTCTTTAGACTAGTTTAAGTCTCTACAAACATCAGATGGAAAATCTAACCTAAAATCATTATATTGAGCTCCATTTAGTATTATTTTTTTTTGCTGTTTGTGAAGTATCAATCATGTATTCATCTTGATTTATTTGTTAGCTTTGTGGAAACATTATGTTCAATTGTCTACATCTCTGAATTTTAATTCCGTATGTGACAACACACTAATAACTTTAAATCGTCTCTACTCAGCTCTGACCATGCGAATGTGATGCGTTTGATTTAAGCTTTGTAATAATGATTATTCTATGAGCTCTGTCTGCATGCAGACGTATTCATCTAAAAGAAGATACGATGCAGTATCATCTGACAAAACTTTTACATATCTTTTCTTTGACACGCTCCCATGCAGGGTGATCGGCTAACACATATGACAAAGACTGAGAGGCCTCCTTTTTCTCTGTGTTTGATGTTATTGCAACACATACACCAACCAAGCAACCTCTAACCACTAGATGTAAGCTTTTATCCATCTCAGCAGTGTACCACTGTGGGGAGCCGGGCTGCGTCTCCCTGCTGCGAATGGAGAATTTGAACAGATGTCTTCAAAAGGGCTTAAAACCAATATGCAGTATAGTTCTCTTCTGACGATACTTCAAACTTAAACTTGCACAATTACCAGGAGCGACTGGAGTGTTACATAACGCAAGGTGAGGCTGGTAAATTATTCCTCGTTCAAAGATGCGGCTGTTCCATATACTGTAACTCCAGCCTCTTGTATCATACATTACACTCTCAATTTTCATGTCTGCCCACCTTCAGTTGTATCCATGATGATGTATAAAGGACTGATGTGGTAAGTAAATGCAATAATGTTGGCTTTTATCAAAACAATGTGACAATGGGGTGTTGACTGACTTGGCATTGGTAATTTCAAAGGTTCCTTTTGCCTTCGTTCTTTTTTGAATTTTTTTTAAACCTGTCACATTCTGACAGCATAAAGCACCTGTTTTAAAACCACCGTTTTTCACAGTCAATCAACCAACCCGGTGCATTTCATGCGAAAATGTTGACTATTTTCAAAATGGTAAAGTAATGTAATGATCTGTGTAAATTCATCAGGGGAAAAGAAAAAAAAAAAAAAAAAAAAAGCTTAACAACATCATTGTATTAAATCGAGATTTGTTTCACCTTGTAAGCATATTGAATGGAGATTTTGGGCACAGCAGAGAGTGCCTGTCCCAGAGGGATCATGCTCACAGGTGGCTATTGGGATGCCGATGAGAGCAAAGGAAGCTACATGGACATGGATGGAGGTTACTAAAGCGAACAGCATTGGCAGAAAAATACAGCATTGGCATCATACGGCATCAGCTAAGAAATTCATGTATATGGTGATATGTGATAGAGACCTGGAGATAATGGAAAATGAAAGCCACCTTTGATATTAAGTTTGTTGATGATGTTTTCTTTTTTGGTTTTTTGTTTTGTTTTGTTTTTTTAAAGCCGCTTGCGTCAGAATTGATAGTTCAACAACCACCTGAAGGCAGGACCACCAGAGTAATTTGGGAAATTGACTTGGTCACAATTTATGCAAAGCATAATCAGTCTGTCATTGTTAGTCCAACACACAAAAAGGTAGAATGTGCCAAA
>OMNM01044905.1:0-11497 GCA_900302745.1 Parablennius parvicornis
CTCTCAATCTAGTAAGTCCTCTCCCTCCTCATTGTGTGTGTGTGTGTGAGTGTGTGTGTGTGTGTGTGATATAATTTATTATAGAAACCATGAAGCTTTGTGCTCCTGGAGATTGAACTGAACCCAAAATAATTTTCCACACCATCCTTATCTTTTTTTTTTTTTTTTATTATTTTCCCCTAATTTCTGTATGGTCGTGCTCAATAACTTTGGCTCATTTTCCTCCTCCATGTTTTTTTAATTCCTTCTCGTCTCCTTACTTTTCTGTCTGCAGTCACGCAGTGAAACCTTGTTTTACCCTGTATTGGGTTACGCTAATGCACGCACGCACGCGCACACACACAAACAAACACGCACACACATCCTTGCATTGAAGTACTTTATGTTAACATTGTATCACGTTCCCGCGTGCCTTTAATTTCAATAAGCATCAGCTCCAACGTATCGGTTTCGAAACCCTGTGGCCGCGACGCGTCACCCACACACAATAACTGCAGCTTGTTTGTAAATTGATATCCAGTCCAATTCACAGGTTGAGTGTTGTGTTTTGTGAAACATGCAAACTGCTTCCCAGCTTTTGTTTTTTTTTCCTGTGCAGTCAGGTTCTATTTCCTGCACTAAATTCTCACTCAAACGGCCTTGAAGATGACTTTTTTTAAACGAGTTGTTAACAGGATCTGATTCAGAAACGGCTCTTAAAAATGTTTCATCGACACGTTGAAACGGCAGCAGGTTGTCTTGAATCGTCTTTGCTGAGCCTTGTTGATGCAGATCCAACAGTCTGCGTGAGATTGCTTCAGCAGATACTCCAATTATGCAATACAGAAATCAGTTGGAATTTCAAAGGAAGTCCTGTGTGTGTGTGTGTGTGTGTGTGTGTGCAGGAGGTTGACTCATGGCCACTCCTCTGTGGAAGCCCGCTCTGCATACATTTGTTTATTGACAATGATTGATGTGAAGGAAGCTGCTTGAGGCAGATTCAGATCACATCGCTACACATGACGATCACCTGGAACGTCACGCATCTCGCACCACAAGACCCGCGTCTTGTACGGTTCAACGGCGTCCGGAGAAATGGTCGACTCCGAGGAGGCAGCACCTACACCGCGTGTTTCATTGTCAGGAGTTTGATCATTTCAGATGGAGGAGCAGGATAAAATTGGTCCTGGATTAAAACCTTCTGTCGGATCGTCTTTTGATGGTGGCAGAACTGTCACGACTCGAGCTCCAGCTGCTGACAACCAATAGAAAAACAGTAGAACATAAACCAGTGACATAAATGCTGCTAAAATAACGGTTTGGTTCTGTTGGCTTCCGTAAGTTAATTTAGCACTGATGTAGGTAGACGACAGACAGTATGGGGTTTAATATGTTGTTTCAATTTCTCCACATTTGTCGTATTTTGTTAAAGTAAACTATTAAGTAAGCGAAAATATAATTTCAATGAAGTTGCCGATGTGGATTGTTGGAGCTTTTGAAAAACGCTCCTGGCAGCAGCATCATTAACCTCCTGTTAAGAAACAAACTCAGCGTGAAGCTGTTTTAGTGAAATTTCAAAAGCTTTGCTGCGTTTTGGGAGAAAACTAAACTTGAGTACGGCTACTAAGGTTGAACTTTTAAAAAAAAATGTAGAAACGATGCAGTTTCACTTGAAATGTTGTCGCGTAAACGACCTCAGCTGGTGGCTTATCAGCCTGTGCAGGATGGGAAACAACAGAAGTCGTAGAGGTTTCCTCATCTGACATTCTTCACATGTTTTCGCCTGCGTCACATCTCTTAGTTCGTCTCGTGCGTCAGAAATGTGATCGTCTGCCAGCTGGGAAACGGGATTGACTCCAACCGGTGACTTCTCCCAAGTTCCCGGCTTGCGTGAACGTGCCATCACTTCACGAATAGGTTCATCCCCGCTTCTTCTTTATTGGCCCATCGATAGACACAACACTGCTGACATCTGTTAGCAGTTAGCTAATATGGCCTCTGCACAGTGTGTGTTGACCAAGCGCATTCCTCCGTCCTTTTTCTGTGTGTGTGTAGCGTGTTTTGACAGCTGTCTCCTCCTCTGCTCGCGCTCTCACAGCTTCTTCAGCCCGTCAGCTGCCGAGAGCGGAGAAGCCGACCAAAGAGAAACCCGACAGCTGACTTCAGGCAGCGACTCGCGTCCCCTCTGATACGCGCTCGTTTCTCGCAGCGCGTTGACAGGCCTCGACGCCGCGCAGAGAAACACTTAAATTGTCTTGGCCTTCGCGGGGCCCTTTGAAACTCCCGCGGGAGACCCCGTTGCGCGTCAGAACCGGTCTGGTGGGTTTGCGGCTCTGTGGTTGGTTTCCACGGCGATGCCCACGTTCTCGTCTTTCTCTCCAACGCTTTGTGTTTTGGACGTTGTTTACCGCGGTGAGCAAACACGACGGAGGGAGAGGTGGCAGCCATGTGCCCTGCTCAACGGGCACGTCAGCGCACCTGACACGGGACTCTCAGCGTGGGAACAGACTCGGCTGTTGTTTGATGCGGGTTTATCGCCAAGCAGAGCTTTAAAGCAGCCGGAGCCACCGCAGATAAAACTCCCTGTTGTCATCGATCGTAGTTCCAGTCTATCTGCGGGACAATGCAGCTATTTACCTCATAATCAATACAAGTCAGTCATGCAGCCGGCCGCCAGCTGCTAATATAGACGTATACGGTTTGAATGTAGAGTGGATGGAACCGCTGCACACCTTCATCGTGCAAGTTCCTGAAAGTGAGTAATTACTTCTTTAAAAAGTATTGAACTCAGTTGAAGTTACATCAGTTACTGTTGGGAAGATGCTCTATGATCTGGATGACAATCTGAACAGGCTACAAAATCACTTGGAAGCTATCCCTTCAGTTTCACTTCGGAATGCTAATCAGAGCTACTGTGGATACGGGGTGATGCTAATGCTATTTACAATGGGACATTCCACATGCTGCTGTCAAAATGAGTTGAGTCCTCTTCCAGTTAACAGAACTTAAGTGAAACAGTAACTAGAGCTGCTCTTGGCGAGACTTTTTAATAATGATAATGCTAAATAAAAACCAAAACAGCAGCGGCTTTCAGGCACGTCACAAGTTACGTAATCTACTTTTTCTAAATGGACTCTGTGCTCTTCTTAATCTCTATAAATTGTACACATTCTAAAAACTTGACTGTGGATTCAGTCGTCTGACCTCTGGAACTGCAAACACGAGCCAGCATGTAAATTCACCTTCAGCGCCGACGTGTTTTTTTCAATTTTTTCTTTTTTTTTTTTCTTAGAAATTTCAATAATAACAATATCGCCTAACGTGTGAGAACTGCACAGCTTCGGGCCTTTCTGGGTGTGGCGCGATCCGACTGGGAGCCCTGAAGTTCTGCACAAAACTATGTGACCTTCTTTTCTCTCCGAGCCTCCTTCAGACCTTGTCAAAACTTGTTAATAAACAGAACCTCGCCGATTAAGCGCTGCGCTCCAGTCTCTGGCAGCGGAGAGGCTGATTTTGGGAAAAACATGACTCAAGCCTTTTTGTGGAGTCGACGGCAGCGGTACAGATCGAGGTGCCGATCAATCGGAGACCCCCCCCCCAGAATAGAAGCCGTGAGGCGATGGCATGTCGCTGCTGATGTTGGTGCGTCCTCCTGGGGGTTGTACGCTCGCTTCACGGCAGATCGAGTTTACGTCAAATTAAATCACATGTGACTCCCTTTCTGTTGTCTTCCAGTCTTGTTCTCTTCTTCTCCTGCACAAACAGGCTTCTCTTTATCTGCCAGATTCAAACGGGACAAACCGCATATTTTTAAACATCTCTGCTCATCGGGATCGAACCCACCGGCTCGACATGAATCATCCATAACATTAAGTGTCACCTATTGTGACTTATTATTTAGTTCAGTAAAAGCCTCAGTAAACGTTTTGAACACATTGTAGTCTCGTGATGAAGTGGATTTGGAAATATTCTAGTTTTAAAAGAGTATTAAAACATTGTAATTCAGATTATTTATTGTTCGGAATTGAGAATAGTTTTGTAGGTAGTTGAAAGTTCTTATGAAGCAATTAAGAATCAAAATAGTTTGCGGAAACGCAATGCGCTTGAGTGTTGGAGGTTCCTCAAGTCGTAATCCTCCTCAAGTCGTAATCCAACGGAGCATCAGTGGGACGTCCAGGATGTCCAGGACATTCAGGACGTCCACTTCACGAAGGCTCCACCTCGCAACGTGTCGGGCTTTTATTTCTTTGTATTTTTTCTTTTAAAGAGCAGCTTCCTCTTGTCTTCCTCTGCTGCTTCCACATGACTCGTCTCCACCGCAACAGAGGAGCCGGTGACGTCTTCGGTATCATGGGGTTTTTAAAAACACACACACAGATCACAAGATCCCCCGCTGAGTCCTGACTGACTCTAACCAGAGGTTTCCTGAGGTCGGTGTTCCCTGCATGTGTTTGCATGTGCTGCAGAAGTTAATGGGGGCAGGTTTTTTTTTTTTTTTTTTTCCTTCCTTTCCCCACAATGAGTGATCAGGTCGACCGATCCTTTAATCAATACTGAGGTCGATACACAGAGAGGGGAACAGGCTGAGTGAGCAAATTGAAAGATGTTGCTGATACTGGATGGATGAGTTGCCGCTCCCGCTCGCAGTCCGACCCCCTGAAACTGCTTCCAAAAGAGGGCGTGTTTTACATTTGATTGACAGTTTGCTATGCAAACATTGGCTGTAAAGTTAGGACACGCCCTCAAATCCATCAGTAGTCACAAGATATTTCACATTTTTACAGCAAGCGAGGACGAGAAAATCCTGGTGTCAAAATATTCCGGTAATGATCCATTTGGACACAGATCACCAAATAAAACTAGTGGAATGTTTATTTTCTTCGCATGAAATGTCTTTTAATCTGCGTGTTAGATAGATAGATAGATAGATAGATAGATAGATAGATAGATAGATAGATAGATAGATAGATAGATAGATAGATATCTGTGTGTTGGAGCGCTGAGCGGGTGCGGATTGAGAGGAAAAGTCGACACTGACAGCTCGTCTTTGTGGAACGAAGTGCGAAAGCAGGAGAGAGAGAAAAAAAAAACTAACGGGGATTAAATCTGTGCACACTCGCACAGTGTTTTACTGAAAGAGCCACATTATGAGCGCAGAGGAGGAGAGTGAAGCTGGAAAATCTGGGTCTAGAAGGAGGTGGAACAGTTCTCGCTCTGTCTCTCTGGGAAAACGGACGAAACGACGACACAGCAGCTTTTTTTTTTTTTTTATTTCCCTCCTGCTCTGTTTTGGTAATTCACGCCCGATTTGGGTCACGTCAGATTATCACGTCTGAGTAATTCTCTCACAGCGGAGTCAAACGTCGCATTTCAAAAACCAGTTGAGAAACCAGCGTAACACAAAGTGGAAATAACAAATGAGGACAACATTTAAACCTTGAGCACGGCGAACCTGCTTAATATGGTTATAAAGATAAATCTTATTTATGTATACTCAGAAATCCCTCCGTTTCTGAGATTAATTGCTGCATTTTCAACTTTTGTAACAGTATTCAAGTGCATCATAACATTTCTTGGTTGTTTATTAGTTTTCAGCTTTGCTATTTGCTCAAACTCCTGTTTACTGGAGGAGGAACCTCATTAATCTGAACTACCTGAGGGACTGCGTTCATTCCAAAACGCAAACCTTTCGTAGTGTTTCAGTCTTCAGTTTACACCAC
The DNA here is from genome assembly GCA_900302745.1 of Parablennius parvicornis. Taxonomy (NCBI): domain Eukaryota; kingdom Metazoa; phylum Chordata; class Actinopteri; order Blenniiformes; family Blenniidae; genus Parablennius; species Parablennius parvicornis. Next base: position 5,700 of record OMNM01044905.1, read on the forward strand.
AGCTGTCGTCAAATCCACTGCAAACAAAACTTTTTTTGAAAACTGCTCCCCAGGATGAACTTTTGGAAAATAGTCTGACTTGTCTCCATGGAAACGGGGTAAAAATGCTCATTTCTGGAAACATCTGGGCTCCACCTCTGTGTAGACGGGAGAAACGCTGCTTTCTGCGGGCTGGTAGCTTTTGAAACGGAAACTACTATTTGTAATCTGCTACTCAGTTTCAGTTACTTGCAGAACTCTTGCTTACTCGATTAAAAAAAAAAAAAAAAAAATCGCAAAATTTACTGTGAATAATCAGTCATTCTTATTTTTACTGATAAATGTGTATTACAAGCTTCAGTTATTAATGGAAAACGATGGCATAAATGTAGACTCACCACACAAACTATTATTAAATTCAAAGACATTTTTTTATAATTTCTTTTTAGCTTTCAGTGAATGCTGTTTTTAAGTTGCTGTAATATGCCGTATCCTTCATACCCAATGCACAACAAAGACTAAAGAAAGTAACTTGGTTACGTGACTCGGACTCGGTAATAAGATTTGACATTAATGGCTTTTAAAGTCAGATGTTCACGTATCACCTGTCTCTGCAGCGCGGCAGTCAAAACATCACACACACCTCATTAAAATGTCACCTCTTTGTCATTGTGTAACGATAAACCGAGAAAGAATTAGTGAAATGATGTCGGAAAAGCAAACTCACTCCCACACTGAGTCTGTCCTATCTTGTCTGGTTGCATTTTTCTCCTGAAGTCATCTTCTGCTCCACGCTGAGCTCTATGAAACATGTCTGAACACACGCTTAACAGTGCGCACGGGACAGATGGGAATGTTGTGAAATGATTTTGTGAGGGGAAAAAAACCCCCCCAAAAAAAACGAAAACCACTTAAAATGTTATTGTCCATCTACTGAGCATGTGCAGTACAACTACTTACTCGTAGTACCGTTGTAAACTGGCAGGAAGTTTTTCTTCTCGGTGGCTCCGAGCACCGTTGGGAGTGTAAGCAGACACCCAAAAACGCAACAGAACTTTTTGTGATTTCACTTGAAAACTTGTAAACGGAGCCACAGTCGGGTCACCGCAGATCTGGTTCGGTGAAATAATCCTGTTTGTCTGCCTCGGTACGATCCGCAGGTAGCTGCTACAGATGTTGTGCTGTTGAACTCATTCTACTCCAGGAACACAATGCACCTCTAAAATACCAGCTAAACTTTTAAATACTGCACACTTTTTTTTTTTTTTTTTTGTGGAAAATTTAATACTGCCTTGTGTAATGACAATGCATTTTATTTAAAGTGCACGTTACATCGGGAAATCTCAAAGTGTTAAAATATACCAACAAACGTGAGAGAGCCAGCTCATACAAGATGATTAGAAATGTATTGAGTTTAAAACAACAGTTACATTTATGATTGACGTCCTCTCTGTATCTTCTGAGTCTGTATGTTTGACGCCACTTGTGCTACTTGTATTGTTGTCGTTCATACCAGATTTCCTCATATGAATTTGCAAAACCATCTAATTATAAGATTAAAGCTTCAGAGAGACATTGTCATTCATATTTTTTTTTTTTTTTTTTACACCGCAGGAAAAAAACAAACATCTGTTGTTCCTCTTCCTCCTGCACTGTCTCCACCCAGCAGTAATCTTTGAATGAGAAAAAAAAAAAAACACACACACACACACACACTGCCCTGGTTTTGATCCCACACAGGATTTACACCTTCAAAACATGGCACGCCACACTTTTGAAATAGCAGCTTTAAGATAATGACCCAAAGCCTTTTCCACTTAAACATTCCCCGAGCCGCAACAGGGAGTTGGAGGCAACGAAAGCAAACACGCCCCGCCACACCTTAACGATTAACCCTCACAACGCACCTGAGTGAGCGTGTGGCAGTTTTCTACATGTGTAGGGGCGTAATGAGAAACGAAGGAGCTGAATGGAGAGATGGAAGGTGATGGAGGTTTTTGTAAAGATGAATTAAAAAAAAAAGAAAAAAAGGAAGGTGCGCTTGACGTGATTGTCAGCACCAGGCTGGTTTCAGCTGTTTGTCACCTGATCTGTGCTGACTGTTCTTTGTTCTCCCTCCTGACTCAGTGCATGTGCGTGTCAAACGTCCCGTTTTCTCACATTTGGATGTTGTAATGACGTGAAGTGAATCACTGTCAGCTCACACGGCTCTGACTCTTTCATCGCACGGCGCTGAGTGTTGAGGACGAAACGGAATGTCACCGAATGTGTGATAGAGACCAATGAGTGTCTCTCCATCCAACTTTGAAACCAGTTTTTTTTTTTTTTTTTTATGGCATGGTACCTTGAGGGAAATCACGATTTGATACGTAGCTCGATACATGGGTCACCTTATGATGCGTACTTCAATACACTTACCTTCATACATATATTGTTGTCTTTTATCTTTAGATACAGTATTAACTATTTACACGAGGATTGACTATAATGTGTTTTGTTTCTTTAAAATTCTTATTGGTACGATGATGACAATCACACAGTTATTGCTGAGTTAAGCATTGCTAAAGTTGTCATAGCGTCTTTTCCTTAATCAATCACCTGATTGATGCATTGAACTTGAATATAGAATAAAACTAGGGTTTATTTATTCAAATATACTTTCAAAAAAATCATACCTGTGGTACTTTCATTGCAAGTAAAACATTTAATAGTCGGACCGTGGTGCTGATTGTCATGTGACCTCAGTTTTATGGGAATACAGTGAGAACTGTGCATGATTTTGGTCAGTGTGATGCTTTGCAGCATATCTTATCATGTGTAAATATTCCATCTGAAGCATTGAGGTGTCCTGAGGTGACACGCCGTGGTGTGGTAGCTTAATAAATGTTCTATATGCATGACTGCTTGTTTTTTTTGGCATGCGTCCTTCTTTCAAACTCAGGCGAGGTGATGTTGTGAAACATGCTCTTTGCAGAGGTACAAAGAGCTTTTAGTGAAGGCGGCTTCTCCTTCAGTCCCTGACACTCTTGAGTTTAACCAAGTAGTTCAGTCAATACTACTATAATGTGTATTTCAGTGTATTACAATACAAGAAGACACACTGAATGCTATAAAAACTGTCTGACAAACGCTAAAATTCATAAGTTGGAAAATGACTCGAAATGTTAATTAATTATAAACATTTCACTCGGACAGTAAAATGTGCTGGAAATCTATTTCATCTTAACAGTGGAACAGGAAGTGTTGCGTTCACAGAAGGAGGCCCACAAAGAAACCATTATCGTGTGTGTGTGTGTGTGTCTGAGACGATGACAGAGGACTCACTGTGTAAGTGATGCAGCTCTTTCCTTCTGTCTGTGCCAACATTTACGTGACCCCCCCCCCTCCTCCCACCTTCCCTCGATTCTGCGCACGTTTCAAGATTCACATGGCAGAAATGCTGAAAATGGTGTAATTATCATGCCAGGCCACAAGTTAGCGCTGTTTTTTTTTTTTTTTTTTAATGAAACTTGAACAAACACACACAGACAGAGCATCGTGTTTACAACCTTCACAGTATTAGCTATTCATCCAATATGTAATATTGTTAAGTATTGCCATCTGGATATGTTATAGGATGGAGTTTGTAATGAAAATTACCAAATGAACAATTACCGGATGTTCTGGACTATAAGTCACATCTTTCAAATGTTATTTCCTGCTGCGATTAACTGTCTAGCTTTCTTCATCTTAAGTTTCTAAAGTCTCACAACTTTCTCACAAACTGAAAATGGACTAATGCACAATTTACAGAATATTCACTTCAATCACACAGATGCAAATCATGTGATTCCGGCAGGATCAAATCAAGGTTGTATGTAGCTTATTTTAGGCCGTAGCTTAGAAACAATAACTGCAGTTCAAAAGCAAATCCTATTTCAGCAAAATCAATGTCTCATTCTTAATTATTATGGCTCATTTTCACTTTAAATTCTGCTGCATAGATGTTTTTTGAGGGGGGGGGGCATTTTGTCTTGTATTGTCAGTAGAATCCAGTAGTAATTTAGGTTATTTTGGAGTGACGTTGTCCATCTAGTGGTCGCAGATGGTATATTTTAATGTATATTTTGCTTCTCAATGTACGTCACATGACCAGCCAAGCAACACAAAATAGTGCGAGTTATAGTCCAATAAATACAGTGTATTTTACTTGCAAGTAACGGTGCCTTTCAACTGCTTTTTAACATAGAGCAGCCAATGTAGACAAGAAAAGACAAACTACTGAGCTTCGAGTGGAGATTTCACCATCTTTAAATGCAGCGCATCATTAGTTTTAGCCTTTCACAAACTGCAGATCTGCTGGGATTTACACACACAGCCATTAGATGGGTTTTCAGAAGAGTGTGTGAGTGTGTGTGTGTATTATTGTAACATCATAATTAGACAAGCTGATTGTGAAAGGAGCCGGTCTCTTTGTTACATAATTAATCAGAGCAAGACAAACACACACCCATCATTTCAAAACTCAGTGCAGCACTTTCCTAAGATGTTAATCACGTCGGTTCATTAGACGGACACACACACACACACACACACACACACACACACACACACACACACACACACACACACAGAGCAATTACTGCAGGTACTCTGCTGAATGAGCTGAAATGATCCCATAACACAAATAGGTTCTGCCTCAGTATTTCTTTTTTGTGCTTTGGGTCTGTTTCTATCACCAATAAATTGACTCCGTCCAGCCATTCGTCCATTCAGAGACCGTAGCACCCAATAACTGATTTATACCCATATGAATAATACACATGCTTAATGGTTTCATAAGAGGTGGTTTCTCTTTTCACATCTTGGGGAAGGTGAATTATTTGAATTTTCTTGAAAAGGCAAGCAACACAACAAAGTCTTGTAAAATATCTCTTTGAGTATTCAAATATTTAAAGATATTTAAAGCAGTTTGAACATATGCAGCTTACTACTTCATGCAAATGCTGAGACTTTAATGAATCATCTTTTGCTGTTGACTGTAATACTAGGTCATGTTGTTGAAACCCCACATGTTATTTTTAAAGAGTGCATCCCAACATCAGAAGCAGAAGCCGTAAGTTGTTACAAAACACATTACGCTCTGGCTCAATATCAATTATAAATTATCTGAATATTTTCACCTGGAAAAAAGAGTCATGACTGAAAACCTCAGCATTACTAATGGTGGGTGGATGTGCACTGGGACCTGTGAGATATTTTATAGCCTCTCAGCCTCTTCCATCAGACAGGGAGGTGTCAGGGCTCGTGAGTGGAGCTCACAAAGGCCAGTTGACAGCGCCAGGTTCATCTTTAATAGCTACTTCACCTCTAATAGCTGTCAGCTTGAGTCGTGCACAAAACGAGCCTAATAGGTCTGGACAGTTTAGAGAGAGGAAGGAAAAAGGAGGGACAGCCGGAGACGTGAAGCTTCTACAAGCATTTGGAAAATCAGATGCAACAGAAGTACGTAGTTGTATATGCATCTTGAGGAGAAATATATATATATATATGTGTGTGTGTGTGTGTGTGTGTGTGTGTGTGTGTGTGTGTGTATATATATATATATATATACACACACACACACACACACATATATATACACACACATATATATATATACACACACACATATATATATATATATATACATACACATATACATACACACAGACATATATATACATACACATATATATACATATATATATAAAATGCATTAATAGCAATACAGTACAGTCCAGTTTAATTACTCAGTTACATTTAAGGTACTGTTGAGCTTATCTAGGATTAACAGACAA
>OMNM01044908.1:0-11230 GCA_900302745.1 Parablennius parvicornis
CCTTCAAACAGGCTGTTTCCTATCTTGTGACAGCTCCTAAAACTCACTCTGCAATAACCATCTCTCCCGTATGTACACAAGTACAGACACACAGCTCGAACCTGTTCACGACTCTATACTGTACTTCTCACCTCTGGAGGTGTTTTCTGGGGAAACAAATCACGTCAGTCACCAACGTAAGCATGTCACATGTCAGTCAAACTGATGCAAACAAAGTCAGTGTTTTCTGGCAGGTGTAGCCAGCAGGGGTGGTCTCCAGACACCACTGGACAGGATGCACTTCTTGTGAGTTTTCTGGAGGGTAAATTGAGATATTTTCAGTTACAGCATCTCATAAAGGACTCAAAGCAGGGGGGTTCATGCAATAAGCGAAGAAGAAAGATTTCATATTAAATGTATCTTCTGGCAATATGTTGATTATGTGTACTTGAGTGGTCTAATGAAATAAATATTTCATAGAAAAAAAGTAACAGATCAAAACTATCATCTCACTTGAAAATGTTTTTGTTGAAAAAGGGAAAAGTTCAGTTGAGGTCACAGTACATGCAAAATATGTTTGCCTGGATTTTATTGGAGTTGGCAGGAGTTTGCCACAGTGAGCATTTGTACTGTTGGCATTGATATTGCCATTGTCTTGTGGATCGAGCAAGAATGTTTTTCATTAAATAACAAGGAAGGAAAAATAAGAGGAACATTTTTGACACTGTGTTCCAGCTTGCATCACTCTTTCAACGTGTGAGTGTATACGTGTACAAATGACAATTTTAATTGACATGGAAGTTAAATGAAACCAGAGTGCAGAGCCATCTGCAAAACATTTTAATTATCTTTGAGCTGATGATGTGAAAACATTATTTTTCTTATCCAGATTGAGTTTTTTTGTCCTGTTTGGGCTGTTTTTCTTCACACAAAAATGCAGAGTTATGAAACATTTTCTGGACTGCAAATGACAAGCTGAATTTGTCCTTCCATAGCTCGCTAATGAACCAACAATAAGCTTATATGTCTCAGAAAATGAACTATGTGGACATTGAGAACCCGCTGACAGCTTCAGTCACCTGTCCTTCAGATCTGCGGTGCCTGGTAAATAACATCCACTGCACTCTCACGCTCCACTAAACACAGTCACACCGTTACCATTGTTAAACAGCAAACAGAGGGCGTCATTGCATGACTGATGCTGTTAATGCTAATCACACTAATTTAACTCTGCAACATTAATGTCCGACATTAATGTCCGTCTCAGTTTCTATAAGTAGCGTCCTGTGCGATTGAATGTTTCGAGTTTTGGCTTTTTTATGAAGTGTACAAATAACATCAGTGCAAAAATTAAGGCAAACACAGCAGCTGCATATTTTCCTCTATCAAATCCCGAAGTCGTCCCTGAACTACATATACAGTTGCACATTCATACCGTATACATACATAACTGCTATGGATCATTCCATTTGCATTAGTGTAAATACTGTATATGGTGTAATTAGCCTGTTACTCATAGAAGACATTCATGGAGACTTGTATTCATCTATCTTTTTGGTACTTAATGCGTTTTGAGAGCTGGAAAAAAAAAAACACCACCAAAAAACAATGTTACTGTATCTTTTTAACCAGGAGTGAAATAAAATATATAAAGTCTATGCCCAGTGTTATCCTATTTGGCTAACTCTCCCCAGCCGTTCTTTTTTTTTAAAATTCATATTTTCACATTTATATATTTCAAAGATCTTACCAGCGTTAAAAAGGTGCAAAAAAAAGACGAACAAATGTGACACTTGTGAACAATCTGAATCTATTGAACAACCCTGTTACGTTCACATGCACACATCATCTTATCTGTTGTGTGTTTTATGGCTCAGTCAGAGAATCTGTTTTTGTTGTGTTCTTTTTTTCATTTTATAATAATTTTGTGAAAATGATTTGGTTGATCTTGTAATTTTATTGGGTTTTTCTGTTCTGTCTTCAATGAATAATGTAAATAAAGGAACCTCTTTATAATCTATCTAGCACGTGCCACATGAGATTTATCATTCCTCATCCTTCATAGAGATTTTCCTGATTAAGATGAGAGACTTCATAAAAGTAGTTTAAGGTAGAAATGATCTACAGAGACAATATTTTGAATGGAACGGTTCCTCAAGAGCTGGATTCCATTCAGAGAGACAGATGTCCCATCATGTTTAGTGACAAATACATACATGGGGGACTCCAGCAGTTTACAACAACTTTACATCAGTTTACAGGAGCTTTACAGCAGTTTATTGAAGGTGGGCTAATGTCCACTTACGTCAAAGGACTAAGAATAAACATTTGTTTGCATTAAGTTATTGATTTTGTGTGTTAATAATAAGTTCTCGAAATGTGTGATTCAAACCTGATTTTAAAATAACCCGCATAATTATCTAAAATCCTTTGGGAAACACTAAACCTGACTTTAAAAGTTCCGCATCAGTAACTGAGTAGTTTTGGGAAGTGAATTACGCAGATAGATTGACTTATTTTTAATTTTGGCCTACATGGAAGTAGTTCCACAGATGTAGAGCTGCTGTCTCTCTCCGTCTTGCTCACTGAGCAGCTTCAGCAATAACCTTAGTTCCATTTATAGTTTCCATTGAAGAACAGCTCTGTGATTATCTTGCTAAACTTCTGTTTACTGGAGAAGGAGTGCCTCAATAATCTTGAGCTGACTTAGCTCCTCTGACGGCAACATAAACAATTATAATAACGTGTTCCTGCAATTTACTTACAGTATTAGATAAACACCCAATTGTTTTTTTTTTTTTATAGAAGTGTTTTGCTGCTATCTGCATGTTGGCGTTTTGTTGACGATTCTTCTTTGTCTTTTGTTTATAAAAGTAACAGCATACATTATAGGCGGCTTTCCTCTAACTAACTAGTCTAACTCCAGCTGTGATTGAATCAGCTGAGCCAGAAAGTGCTGACACCTCTAATGTATAACAGCAACACTACAATAATGAATCTGTGTGCGCATTATAAAGACAGCAAATGTCCGTCTGTCTGTCTGTCTGTCTGTCTGTCTGTCTGTCTGTCTGTCTGTCTGTCTGTCTGTGTCTATGTAGCCAGTGAACGTACAGGGTTTAATTATATGTGTGTGTGTGTGTGTGTGTGTGTGTGTGTGTGTGCGTGTGTGTGTGTGCGTGCGTGCGTGCACGCGACCAGCTAACAGAAGTGCCTCAGAGCAGTGATGTGTGAGGTAAATGGCCGGGCTTGCTGAGTGATTGCCACATTACTCTTGGGCATGAATCAATCTTCTGTTCAGACATTTGGCTATTTACGGACTCATGTGAATTTGATCATGTGTGTTTCTCTAATGGTTTCTTAGGATTCTCTAAAACCTCTACGGCAGTACTGTTTTGCTATATAGGGCTGTGAATACCTGGTGGATGGGTGGTACATTGACTCCAATCATGAGTTGTGATTAGCGATCAGGACGTTTTTCATATTCATTGTTGAGCATGATGTATATAAATATAGTGAGTTTGCTTGTGTGTGTTTTTTCCATATATAAAGTATTTAATTTAAGTTAATAATCGGCACTTAAGTCATCAAAGCAGATGTCACTCATCTGTTGGTGTAATTATGCTGTTGAGTACAAACCTAAAATGCATATGTATACAGTTATCTCCTGCATGTTTGGTTATAAATTTATAAAACTTTCAAAGTGAATATTCTAATTATGTCATTTGTGAGTCACCTAATTGCGTCAGCTTCACATCGGTATCCTGAATTGTGCCACATTTTCATGACTAAGCGTGTCACAAGAAAACATTTGTAGAGTGTGTGTAGAAGTTTCCCTCTGCATTTCAACACGGTTACATTGTAGACCGCAGTTTCTCCCGTGTCACATTACCTGCCAGTATTTTCATTGCCTATTGTGAAGCCAAGAGCAAAATGACAAGTTTGTAGGAAGTCGGTGAAAGAAGGGATTTAGGCAGTAATCCGCTTCACTGATCCTTTTTTTGGAACAACCAAACGTCTGGCACACAGCCTGGCCCTCGGCGTGACACGCCTGCTTTTGATACCTGAAGGTTGAACTGTAAACTTACACCCACAGTGGCATCTTGTGCCTTCCACATACTTCATATCAAATGCTCGGCTTTCTTTAGTTGGTCAACCGTCAAATGAGCAATTGTGGGCTTTTAGTTGATGGAAGATGTGGTGATTGAATGTTACTTTTAATGCAGAAATGTTTGAAAGGGTTTTGATAATTTATTGTATGTGAGCACACGTATCTTTTGGTTTTACTGTATCCCTTGTTGTATTCCAGGGTTTTGTGATGAGTGGGAATTTGCTCATACTTCCTACTTTGAGGTATTGTACTCCTGTTTCCACCCATGTTAGCAGAATTATAGCTTGATGTTAATTGGCGATTTTAAACTTAGGTGTAGCCAGCTTGTACACATTTTCTGAAGCAAGTTTAGAAAATGGATCTATGAATGCTTCCATTAAAGCCAAAAGGTGTCAAATTCTGCATGGTTTGGATGCCATCCTCAGACAAAACTGGTGCATGAGAGCAACAATAAATGGAGATTCGCGATTCTTGATCATGATTCCATAGACACAATTTTTAATGTCCTTCATTAAACAAACAAGCTTATTTTCTTAACTCGCTGCAGTTTTCATTTGAAACTAGGATCTTTTTAAAAAGAAAAATCAAGTATTAACCTGAATTTTGACCTCCGCCCATCAGCAATTATTTGCCCTTTTCTTTGTCACTAAGATAATGAGCCCTTTACTTGTGTTATTATTATAATATTTTTTCTCTCTTTTTTCCACTGTCAGTGGTTTTGGGGTTATTCTAAAGTTATTGCAATTTATGATTTGCAGACAATCTGGCCATTTAACATCTAATGTGAATTGACTTCTTTGTCAAATCGTGGGTGAGTCTGTGGGGATAACGTGCAGAAAACTCACTTGACAGACATACAAAATAGAGAGGGATGTGTGCTCTCTTAACATGCACACTCACGCATACATACAAGCTGGAGTGGTTTATAGGGTGCTAATAAAAAGCAACACTGTGTGAAATCAATCCAGTGCCAGTTACAGTTTTTTGAGGCTGTATTTTCTAAGAGGTGAAGAAATGAACCTGCCCAGGGTGTCATGTTTATTTAAGGAATATTTATTTGAGTTTAATTTTCCAACTCCACAGGTGGGATTTTGCATGAGCTGACTCTTCTATCAATATATCAGTTAAACGTTACCTAGCATACAGCCTCTGTCTTTGTATTACAGAAAAAAACTAACTCTCAAAAATATAATGTTTGTCTCAATTTTTGTACGATTTCATTTATATTTAAATAACTGTGTATGTTACATGAAACAAAGGCACATAAAAGCTGCTCAGCATGAGTAAAAGTTAACTCAGGGAAACTAGCTGTTTAATTAATTTTGCTGCTTTCAGTCTATTTCTAATTTTGTGCTATTTCTTGGTTAAGATGATGCTACAATTTTCTCATTGTCTTCTTTTGTGTGCACACAGGAATTGCAGCAGTGTGCGACCAGGCTTTTTCTAAAAGTGGAAATCTTCTACTCACTTGATCTTCATATTCAGGTAAAAAACATAAGCAAACATTCAGTTTTCACACACTGCCTTTCTGCGTATGCTTCAGACATTTAAAAAAAAAAAAAATAACACCTTAATGTTTCTTAATGTCTTCTCTCTTATAACATCTTAATGTTATTTAATGAACTGTATAGCAGGAATAAATTTGCCGTATGAGGTGTTACCACCCCAGAAATGTAAATTATTATTCCATCCATCAATCAGACTTCTATATCACTTCATCCTGTTCAGGGTCGCAGGGCGCTGGAACTGATCCAAGCTAACTAATGGGAAAGGCAGGGTGGACACTGAACAGTTGGATTAATATTCACTCAACCTAATTGATGTAAAAGTTGGAAAATTCTAAAACACACCATGTTGGTTCTTTGCTGGTGGTGTGTGTCTGCTACAGATGCTACTACAAAAACTGAAAGTGCAACAGTATCTAAATTGCCAACATATAGTAACTTTAAATAGATTCTCAAACTAACCTGGCCGCTACAGTTCCAGTATAATACACAGGCAGTAGTCCCAGGTGGGTCCGGACCCCTGAGAGTCAGCAGTAAAAACAGATAATCCAGAAACTCTTTATTTGACGATCGAAGTTAGATAGTAACACAATGTAAAGTGATCACTACAAAGGTCGGTGCAACGGTTGATCCGTTGCTATCCAATAACATGGCTTCACGTAAAAACAATTGTTGTCTTCATTTAATCATGTAGACGGTATTTAGATTGAGAAACTTTAATACCATATGGCTTTTGATCCAGATTATTGCTGAGCAAAAATCAAACCTCAGAATTATGTTGTACAATCGCTGATAGGATTTAAGAAAATATTTCTGAAAATTGGATGTCTTCAGAAACTCTGGTGTAAAATGACCTTTACAATATGAGATCTTATATCTAAGATCACTTTCATAACCAGAAAATGTTGTTATGCAAAACTAAGAAGACAATAACGGCAGATTATTGATCATATAAAATATATCTATAATCAAATTTCACTTTGGTGAAGATTGCGCAACAATGTTTGGAGGAAAGCTGATGTCAAAATGTTTATACTCCAAACATTAAATACCACAGCACAAGAGATTAGTATGATTTGTACCTGCTATCAAAGTTAACAGAAATCAATACAATGACGGACACATATAGATTATATTTGAATTATAATAAACTCACGAGAGCTGTAAAGTGTGAGCCATCTCAGTAATCATATAGAGAACATTCTTTAACAGGACCACCTCACATTTCCTTTGCAAATTTGTAGTTTGCACACAACCCAAAATATACTTCAATATGCAGCTCGAGCAGATCCCTGAAGGAGGAACACGCCAATGAATAAGACAATGTCTTATTAAGACATCTTGTCAGGTTGTGTATTCCTCTGAAGTCCAGATTCACTAAGAGAGACGCAAAGACAATGACACTATTTCTTTTGTAAATTATGGGGTATTTGGCTCAACCTAAAATATTGGCTCCCCCAATGATTACATTATCAGTCCTAAAATACTCTTTTGTGCAAGTCCTTAGTCATCAGAAAACTTGCAACAGAACTGAAGTTTGAATGCCACAACTTAACTTAGGCCGGGTAATTGACCACTTCGAGACTTATCAAATAAATTCTATGTTTATGAAACATATTTACTAGATTATCATTATAATTTGAAGAAGACTCTCTGATGTTGTGATATAATTTCCCAGAGTCTGTGTCATGTCATGCAGATACACTGATAAACCAATTTAATCAGCCCCTTTAGCTTGTGCAGCAACTACTGTTTTAGGATAGTGGCTCTTTCCATAGAATCAGTCACTTGCGACGACACTGGTATGTAGAGTCAATAATGCACAACAACCTTGGAACCTTTTGTTTATGAGACACAAGTTTCAATAAAGCCATTCCTATTGCAACTTAAGAAGATGTTTTTGAGTGTATGCACAGACTTTATCAAACTCACAAATGCACATATGAATGTATTTACACATGCATTTGCAAATGGTATCTTTTTCCATGACAAAGCCTTACTCAGAGGTACGCTGTGCAAGATTGTAAATAAAGAGGGAAGTCGCTGTTACAGTTGCTGAGGTCATGAGCCTTAATTTAAAAAAAGAAAGCTTTTCCATTACACCACACTCGAAGGACTTCTGTTGTGAGTTTGTTGTAGATACTATCCAGGCTGTGCATAGATGTTCTCGCACAGTCATAAATACACTTTTACTTTTATCTCTCCTAAAAGACTTAAGATATTTAACGTTTTGTCAGATAAAGTCCAACAAAGCATAGATGCATACTTGTGTGAAAGTTTCACTTTACCAACTGATGTTGAGTAAAGATGTGCATTTGAAAGATTATTAGACAATTCATTACAACACAACCAAATGGTATCTAAATGACAATTATAAAAAAAACAAACTGAGAATACCATAATGCACTAACTATGCATATTTCTACTTGCTGAATCTGATGCTTCTACTGGGGTTCCTGCTATCTGTCCCCAAGGGGGCACCATACTTGTATTTTTCTGCCAATGCTGCAGTCCAATGAACATCCACAGATATTGTGTCTTAAAAGTTTGAAAGGTCTTTCATACACTATAAACATCTCATTCCAGGAATAGGAAGTTTGACACACTTGTGGTGTTATTTGTTTTGTCAAAACAGTGCGACTGTATTCTTGTCATGCGCTCAAGTGTTTTGCTCAGTGTTGTGTGCGAGGTGTTTTGGGATTGTTTTTTTCCGTTATGTGACTTTTTTTTTCCACTTTTGCCCTCTTATACACACAGACAGCTGTTCATGTGATTCAGGAGCCTACTAACCTTCGGCAGCAGCAGCAGCAGAAAGTACTTAGTGGTCTAAAACAGGGAGCAGTGGGCTTTGTTATAATCCCTGTTTGGGCTAGAACATACTCCTAAATAAACTGCTGCAATGGGACACCACTGTTTACCAGCATTGAGAGGATTGTCGTCAAAGTGTAGGAGGGTTGTTTCTTTAGTCATTCAGCTGTGAGGAACCAAAACACAGAGCACACAACCAGTTTTACTCCAGAGATCCAAGTAAGAGCTTTTTCACGTGGATAGCAGTACATGTGTTTAGAACTATCTCAAACAGTTTGGGAGTCCAGTTGGTACAGTGGGTCTTCTTCCAATCACAACACCGATGCTTTGTTTCCCATCTCTGTTCGTCCAGACCCCATACACTAAACATCAGGCTACACTGCAAGGTTTTGGAATTGTGTGCAATCGTGGTGATATATTGTGGCATAACACTTGTAGTCTCATTCAGTAAAGTGAACGGTGGTGGTTTCTTTTCTATAGGCACCAGTGGCATATTTAGATGATGCACACAATAACATTCTTGTGTGTTGTGGTACATCATGGCAGTTGTCAATTTCGCATTCAGTACAGTGGAGCTTATTTTCAAACGCAAGTTTAAAAAATTACTGTCTTACAGAGTATTAAATAGTTTATTACTAGTTTATTAGTTTATAGTTTACCAGTTTATTAAGATGTAATAAACTAGTCTGTATGAGCCTTTAGTCTCAGTAGCTGTAGGCAAGTGAAGGTGTGAATATCATCATGTGAAGCAGACCGAAACTGTTGAAATGATAAAAATTGAACTTATATGTAAAATCAATTTACTGTTTTTGGTAAGTTTGTATCGTGGTCAGTGCAAATATACGTGGCACTGAAATGTGTTCAAGTGTAGATTACCATAATCCCTGAAATGCAGATATTGTGGCATGGATAGTTAAAATATATACATTTTTTTTTTCTTATCCCTATTATTGTTAGACTGGTGATGTGTTCATGGTGTACCCTGACTTCTGTAAATCACCCGCTGAGATCCCTGAGTCGGCAGTATAAGAAATACATGGATGTGTTATTGTTGTTACTGTGTTCATACATTTTCTAACTGTTCCTCTCATTTTACCTGAAGCAACGTGTGTATCAAAGACCTTCAAAATTTAAAGGGGAATTGATGTGCTGAGCACCATCTGAGCTGCGTGTGACATTATTACATTCAATTATGTGAAAACACCTGCAGCATCAAAGCCATAGCTAAAGTTTGTTGCAGGCAATTTTCAGACATAACATAAAATGAATAATAATATTGCAAGAACAATTAATTTGCACAAATAAAAAGTACCGGAATTTCCGGACTATAAGCCACTACTTATTTTACATGCTTTGAACTCTGCAGCTTAAACAATGACGCAGCTAATTTATGAATTTTTACTATTGACGAGCTCCATGTCACCAATACATGGATGATGCGTTCAGATGTATCACGTAACTCTGATATTTATTTTTTTAATCTTAAATTTGGTGGGTGTAGTTTATATTCAGGCGGGGTCAATAGTCCAGAAATTACAGTAAAGCCATCTATAGATATTAACAAATAAAGTTTGAGATTTGGTCCCCCCCCCCCATATATTAAAGGGACAGGACACCTGTGCATTTATTACATTGGCTTAAACTGTGTGCAGGTATATATTTAAAATCTTTTATCTACTCAGCGTAGTTAATTAACCTAAATGTAGATAAAGTATGGAGAATCTTAACTTCTATGTGCTCATGGCAAGCTCATATATTTAAAGGACATGTCCCTCCCCATTGAAGTGTCCACACCAAAGATTTGAACAGAAACGTGGACACATGTGCACCGACCTTGAGGGTGTTAGCAGTGTTGACGTTTGTTTGGATGGTGCTTCAATTCCTCAGACTGCTGCAAGGTCATATGGCCTGACATGAAAGAAAAGAATTTCTTCCTGGGTGACACTGAGCGCCCCTGATGTTTACTCAAAAACTCAGACTATCTCACTTGTCTGTGTTTCTCCATCTTTGGCCTCAATTGCCATTTTGTCTGATTACCTTCCTACAATATGTAATTTGTCTTTGAACGGTTATTTATTTTCTTGACCTTAACTCATTCATTTCTCCGCCATCTCAATCATTCCCTCTTTGGGTTTTAACTCACCGCTAAGATTTTTTTTTTAGTTTTTAGTTTTATTTGAATTTGGCAAAAGAACATTACTGCACACTTTCACTTTAGTATAGATTCATTACTTGCTTCAATGTTTATTATTGATGTTAGTTAATCGTGTATTTTCTGTTTTTAATTTGAAACCCATTTAGAGGATTGCTCTGTATTTCCCTGTTTTTAAGCTACAGTCAGGTGAAATCTGGTTGAAAATCACAGAGTCTTTGTGGTTTGAACTTGTTTCACTTGTCTTTTATTACTCATTTTATTTCAAACCTTATAATACAGGCCTGATCTGTATAAAGCAATGGTCTGCTTTGCCTCATACTTGTTTTTGAAAAACTCCACAAAAAAACAAGAAAAAAAATTGAAAAGAGGAAATATGAATTAAAATAACAGACCTGATGTGCCTAAAAACAATAAGGACACAGACATCTTGATTTGAAAAAGAGAAGAACGTTGAAACACAAGAAATATTTGCAAGCATAGTGAACTTTCCTCCTTGGAAACAGGTTTCCGATAGTTAATTATTTAGACTGATTCTATTGTCACATTGTTAGAAACACCAAGCCGTGGCTTCACTGTAGAGTAATTCATGTGCATGGTTAGCTGTGGAGTTTTCTTCCCTCCGGGGATGTGTTTTGTTTTGATGTCCTCTGCTGCAGCCAGATGAATGGCCACATG
>OMNM01044910.1:3603-15355 GCA_900302745.1 Parablennius parvicornis
AGACGAACTTAGAAAAAAAAAAGGCTGCTGTTGATGTCATCAGTACTGATAAAATGCATCTTGATGACTTTTTTGGTCATGAGCTTGCTATGCTATGCTATGCTATGCTGCGTTACATTACATTACGTTACGCTTCATTACGCTACGTTACATTACGTTACGCTATGCTATGTTATGTTCTGCTATGCTATGTTCTGCTCTGCTATGCTATGTTCTGCTATGCTATGTTATGCTATGCTATGCTGCGTTACATTACATTACGTTACGTTACGTTACATTACGTTACATTATGTTACGCTACGCTATGTTATGTTATGTTCTGCTATGCTATGTTATGCCATGCTATGCTGCATTCCATTACGGTACGCTATGCTATGTCATGTTCTGCTATGCTATGTTATGTTATGTTGTGTTATGTTATGTTATGTTATATGATGCTATGCTATGCTATGCTATGCTATGCTATGCTATGCTACGCTACGCTATGCTATGCTATGTGAGCGCATGCCTTTACCTTGCATCTGCAACCTGGCCTCTTCCAGTGAGAGCCGATCTTAAGGAACTGAATTACAAAACATTCAATGACATTGCACCATGTCATCTGGTTAACCTCTAACCTCTGTGTTCCGACTCCAGCTGTTAGCTCTCGGGGTTCTGGCCTTTTTTACCGTCAGCAAGGTCAGCGAGAAAGACTGGAGGTGTTTTCATGTTGTGCGTCAGTGATATGGTGCAGCGTATCAGCAGGTATCGGATCGTCGGAAGTTTTAAGGCAGAGCGCAATACCGACTTGCGCATTTTTTCTGGAAAAATGGACACACGTGAAGAAGAAATCAACCACCTCTTCCTCCTTCCTCCACTCAGATAACCTCCTCGCAGCTCACTGCCAGCGTAGAGCCGCCGCCCACAGATCCAGTAGAAATGCTGAGTTAGGCGGCAGCAGCCGGGGGTCATGAGCCGCACGCAGGGTAAAGCCGAAAGCAGCATCATTACGCTCGGTCACCCACCGTTTAGCAGACGCACCCCGTGTCTGCAGTATCTGCTGATGAACCAAAAGTTGCCGGGGCCAAACCTCCCCGTTCTGCTCCACGAGGCCGCATGCAGGAGAGCGCGTAATAAATGTGGAAAACACAAAAGTTGAAGGGCAGCAGGATGCCTCCGTTCATGTACTTTTGAGCAGCAAAGTCATGTGTTTAAATAGCCGACGGGCAATTTGTGCATCTTTAGCAGAAAAGAAAAAAAAAACTAAACTAAAGGGGGCAAAAAAAAAAAACTGCCAGAGAGAAAAATGCATTTTTAGGTAAATGAGTAGCCTGGTTCTACAGTTCATCTATCTTCTATCACAGTGGCCTTGGAGCCGACCACAGCTGACTTCAGGGGAAGGCAGAGTACATCCTGGACAGGAAGCTTCAGAGTGCCCAGGGGGGAACATTCAAACTCCACGCAGCACAAAGCCTGGGCTCCAACTGGGGATTTTCTCAACGTGCTAACCACTCATGGCGCTGCAGAAGAAATTCTTATCGAAATACCTGCCAGTTATTCAGTGAACTTCTTGGGTTTTGGGTGTTTGGTTTTTCGACTTCCTGGATTAGTGCACGATTAACTAAATATATTCATACTTAATGTGTGTGTGTGTGTGTGTGTGTGGGCGGGGGGGGGTTCAACTTCTTGATGGATTCACACACAAAAAAATTCTTTAAACTTGGTATAATGTGAACTGTCTTGACGAGCTGCATTTACTTTGAAACCATTTGTCTCGTTTACACAAACACCTGATGAAGTGAACGACGGTTTATATATACTAAGAATATCAAGAACTTTAGACGTTAAATATGTTCAAGAACCAGTTGTTCAGTCTCGGGACCATTTTCTTTTTGTGTGACTCATCCCTTGATGCCATTACGTAAAAAAGATGTACAACAATGGAAAACAATCCAACGTGTAGTTTTGTGTGATCTCTGATCACATCAGGAACAACTAATCAGATGTTTGCGTGGCATTTTAATAGGAGAAGCTTTGAATCAGACGTGTCGACGTCCTGACCATATTCAGTAAAAAAAAAATCTAACACCAAGGTCAGTGTCTCCCATCACATACTGAATGAACCGAATGTTGTTGTGGTTTCACAGAACAGCTTTCTTTATGGGCATACCTAAAGAAAATAAAAAAAAAATATATATATATTATATAGATTCAGTAAATGTGGGCCGCATTCACCCAGAGTTGTTCTCCACTGATTGTGTCCCTTTTGTCAGGAGAGGCTCCAGCAGTCCTCTTTGTTCTCCGGTAACAAGAATCTTCAAGAGAAGGCAGCTTGTTCTCTGCTTTGCATTATTCACCCAGTACACGGGAACAACATATGTTCACCGTGTCTGTTCATTGTCGAACAGTTTGACTCTAATACTCCATTTGGATGGCAAGAGCTTTTATTATATATTTGGAGGGTTTCCTGGCGCCATTCCCGTGCAGGTCAAGTGCGTGCGATCTCTTACCGACTGCATATGTACTTTTTGCAGAAGCAAGTTTATGAGAAATAGCGGCCGATCCCGTTGTCCAATTTTGAGGATTCTCTGGTTTTAAAACCTTCCGCTCCTGGACCGGGGAGAAACCAGAAGCTGTTTGAAATCAATTTGTGGTGTAACGTTGATTTAAGAGGAATTAAAAATCTTCTAGAGGATCAAAAGTTCTTAATCGCTCTTTAGATATTCATTTTATGGATGTATACAAGCACGAGTACCAACTAGTTACTTGCCGATACTGATACGAAAATTGCATTGGGGATCTGTTACAAGTACAATTACTCCGTGCAGTATTGATCCAACACCCAATATTGGTATCGGTGCAGCCCTAGTTGATATGTATCGGATCATAAGCAAAGTGATGGGGAAAAAAAAAAATCTATAAAATCTTATTTATATTATTGAGGTTTATTAGAGCCTGATGTGTAACAATGAACCAAAATGTAATAAAATATAACCCAAAATGTAATAACTGGTCGATAATGTAGCAAAACGTCTGAGCCTAAAAACTTTAAATATTACAACATAGGGCAGGTAAAACATGTTTACACTAATATTGTAATAATGTTTTGACATCATTAAAGGAGTTAATGATTTACAGTTTGGACTTAAACTTCACCTGCTTCAATTTGAATAACACTGAAAAAGTGCGCTATAAAAGTTTAGACTATTTGCTTATACGTGTATCTATATACCATATATCTATATATGGTAATTCTGTAAGATTGCTGCTACCCAAGTAATTTATAATCTTCTGTGCTTTATAATCTGTAGTCTATTTATCCAATGATCAGTACAAATTAAACATATTAAGGTCACATTTAAATCGTGTTTAAATCTTTTTACATTATTCATCAGTTATTACATTTTGGGTTTATTACATTATATTTTATAACAATTCGGGTCGTTGTTACATAACGGGGTCTAGCAAGGTGTCATTGTTTTTGTGTGTTTTCTTTACCACAGCTTCAGGCTGGATGTAAATCTGAGGTGTTTTTTTTTTTTTTTTGCAATGATGGAAAACAATTTTTTGACCTTCGCTTGTTTTTAAGTAAATCACTGATTCTCAGCTACTTTCACTAAATACAAAAGCCCAAGTATCATTAGCAAAAAACATGTTTTTAATAAGGATCTGATAACGCCAGATGGTTTTAAACACTTCATGATTAAAACATTCAAAGTCTTTCATTGTGACACCGTCGCAACCTTCCTATGGCGGCAGTATAAAATCCGACGTAGCGCAGCCGAGCTCGGAGCGCCATCAAAGCACGCTTCCTCCAGTCGTGCGGAGATGACCCCTGAAACGCTCTAAAAATACATTTGGAGGAGCGCTTGTTTGATGTGACTCCAGCCGGTATTACATCAGCAAAACGATCCACGCTAAATATTCCCAAGGTAATATTTCATTCAGACACTTCACACAGATCTCGCGAGTTCGGAGCGATAGCGGTGAGGAGACCTTGATTCTCGCCACTTTTCTCCCCACTTTGAATAGACCTTCATGTGAACATCATTATTAATTCATCGACCTGCCAGACTGGGTTTTAGCTTTAATACATTTTGAGATTGAGCTATCCTCGCTGGCAAGACTCCGAGTGATTAATGATTGAGGAGAGGTGAGAGCATCGGCTCAGTACACTACAAGAGTGAACCCGAGGAAAGTGTGGCCAGAATTCCCAATGACAGCAACTTTTTTTTTTGTTTGTTTCTTTATTTTCTTCACAAAGGTCTGACATAACATAATTTCCAATTTGAGACCCCATTTAACGTAATTTCCTGGACTTTTGAGCAACTAAATATGAGCCACACCCACCAAATTTAAAAATAAGAAAAAAAAAGTTTGGAGTTACGTGATGCACCTGAACGCACCACAGGTATATAGGCTGCATGAAGCTCGTTAACTGTAAAAATCCATAAATTAGCCAAATCATTGTTTTAAGCCGCAGAGTTTAAATCATGTCAAAAAAGTATAGGCTTATAGTCCGAAAATTACGGTACACAATTAAGTGCAAATGCATCACATTTTGGCCTTTTCGTTTCAGAAAAGTTGCATGTTTCCATAGCAATGTTTGGGGAAAACAAAGCTGAAAGTAAAGTAGGAAGCATTTTAGGCTACTTGCTGGTGCTGTTGTTTGTTTTTATAATGAAACACAAAAATGTGTGCAAAGAACAATCTGGTATAAACATTAATAATAGCGAGTTGTTATGTAATGTTATGTTATGTTATGTTATGTTATGTTATGTTATGTTATGTTATCTTATGTTATGGATCTGCCAAGTTCCACAAAAAAAAAGATAATTTCCCACTTTTTGACTTTTCTTTTCAATTCAAAAATTGATTTGATTATTGGTTGGATATGTTTGATAACATCCTACACCAACACTTGACTCTCCGTGGTTTCATTACGTTCTTGTTGGAGCTCCGTGATCAACTCAAGCATACAAATGTTTTTTATTCAGACACGCCACATATCCGCTGTGCGTGTGTGTGTGTGTGTGTTAGTTAAAGTGTGCTGTTTGACAGGAGGTCCCCTCACCGACTTCCTCCTCCTCCTGTTCTGATGTGGAGCTCTTTGATAGGAGGGTGATTTCTGATTGGCTCGGCTCCGCCCACCAGCTGAGGCTATTTAACAGCTCCAGCAGGTTCCTCATGGCGAATGATGTGGGAGGTTTCTGCTCAGTCGGTCTCCAGAAACCTTGGTGTGTTGGATGGGTTTGTGTGATCTTTGTAATCACTCTGATCTCCCAGTGTTTGAACTTTAGTTAAAGTTTAGTCAATGTGTCCCGTCGTCAGGCAGTTTGGTGAAGGTACCGGCTGTTTATTTTGAGCTAATCGGGCGTTTTTGTTTGTTTCAGGTTTGCAACTTGAGTTCAGTAAATGTGTGTTGGTTGAAACTTTAGTCAACGGCCTCCTAGACAAGAAGCTGCGTTTTTGTTATGCTAAATCCACCGTTGCAAGGTCAGCCATCACAAAACTTTTCTTGATCTTATATTTTTATTGATCTAATCAATTATTTTTTATTTGTGTGTTGTAAAGCACATTGTGATCCATATCTGAGAGAGATGCTATATAAATAAAGTTTAATCACTTAATTACAAACAGAGAAACAATTTAACGTATGTAAAAGCCTCATCTGCACACGTTATAGAAGATCGACTGAATAAACAGAGGACAGAGTTGTTCAACTGCATCAGGAGAGAGAATCATCTCTGGCCTTGATATAAAGTTGAACATCTCAGACAATAGAAAAGGGCTCAAATCATGGCTCTGAGTTTATCCGATGTCTGTGATGGTTGCTTTTGTCTGGCCTCAAAGGCTTCGGAGCTTTCGAGTCACCTCGAACAGGAAGGTGAGCGGAGCAATTCAGAGAGAGAGAGAGGTATCAATATATGCTCAGCCTGCCTGGGTTTATTCAGAGGGAACACACGACGCAGGCTGGGTAACATTCCGAGAGCGTTCGCTCTTGTTTCATCCAATACAGCATGAACTTCCAAAAGGCTGGCCCGACAGCGCACGCACACACACACACACACACACACACACACACACACACTCAACAGACGAAACACACTCCCCTCTTTGCTCAAACTACCCGACACTTTGTAGACAAAAGATAAAACGAGACCTTTTGAAGGTCGGTGTGTAACAGGTGAGAGACGGCGGAGCCTTGGTGGTGTTGTTTTGGTGTGTGCGTGCGTGCGTGCGCACGCGTGCGTGTGTGTGTGTCTGGCCTCTTATCTCTGTTGACGCAATGCCTTCATCCTGCTCTGCCCTCATGTTACTGACGCTCCACCTGCGCTTTGATGTCGTTGCATCCGTCTCTCTGCAGTTATTAGCGGAGGAGAGAACTGTCACTGCGCTGTCAGCGAGGAGACTAAAAGCCAAGCTCCTTGAGTGAAGAATTGTAAGACTTATTAGCTTTTGATAAATGCAACAGCTCTTTTTTTTTTTTCTTTTTTTCCAGAAATATTGCATCGTGTACCTGATGAGCGGCGTTCGCCGACAGATTGGCACTCAAGGCCAACGGTGGGCGGCGGCTTCGCCATTGGGGCAGCGAGCAGAGACTTGCACTTTGCTTTTATTTTCACACGAAAACCCTGTGTTTTGAAGTCCTGAAGTGCCAACGGGATAACGTTGCAGCTCCCAAAGTGAAGGCAATCTCTTCGCATCTGTGACAAGAGACGATAGGGTTTCACCGCACACGCTGCCTGAAATCTGTTGGAACTTGACTTTGCCCCGCCAGCCACGGCCATCCTCAACGTCTAACCCGAGCTTGAACTTTAACGTGACGGCGGTGCAAGGTTTCCTCACCGTTTCTGGCCCTTGACCCTGTTTCTCCAGGCTTTTTTGCCTTTAAAGGCTTTCAGAACTGTCAAGTTGTCACGTTAATATTGGAGTTGTACTCTTTGGCCTTCAAACCAAAACACAAAACACGTAGATTGAGTTTCTTCTGTTATGAATCTTTTGGAAGCAAGCCGTTGCCATGTCATTCCCGCAGCATTCTTTTGCAGTGTCAAGGTTGTATTTTCAGCTCTTTCAAGATCATTTACAAATGTTGTGAGGTTAATTAAATGAGTCTCGTTGGGTTTTCTTCATACCTAATGATTTTTTTTTTTTTTTTTTTTAAATAGCAAACTTGCACCTACTCTGTATGATAACTGTGAATGTCATGGGAGCATGTCACCAAAATAAAACATAAAGGGAAAATATGTCTAAAGGCCTAATAGAATTGTAGGTCGAATGGGGTCGAATTGAGTCGAGGAGTTTGGTGAAAGATGAGGCCAAAAGTAAAAGGTTTCGTTCCGTTGCACCAATGAACCAAGATGCTGTAGTTACCTTTGCCAACAAAAGTTATGGCGAAGGTTCTGTTTTTGTTCACGTGTGTCTATTTATTGGTTTGTACGTTTGTAATTTATGCTGTCCGTCATGGCTGAGGCTACAGTTAGCCATCTGCTAGCACACTGCTAACTCCGCTCCCCGCCCCCTCCCTCCACTCTCAGCCAATCACTTGTCAAACAAGTAACGCAAAAGAATGGGAAACAACAGAACATCATTTAACCTTAAGATTGCGACGACGTGCAGCAATTCAAATGAGAAATGATGGAATGGTGCGGTGGATCCATTGACGAAGGGTGACGAATGTGACGTTGGCGAAGAGATGTGCTCTACCGAGTGACCTGTAGTTTCTTATTCTTATTCTTATTCCTCTTTATTTTAATCCGTGAAACAAGGTGTTTAAGTATAGGAAGTCAGAGTGTTGCATGAGGAAGGGGTAGAGGTAGTAGGGGGGCCTAGAGGGCAGAGAAGCAGATTAGAAGTTCAGAAGTTCTAATCCCAGAATGGCCAGGTCACCACTGTGGGTCCCTTGACCCCGTTCAGCTCCCCCGAGGTGGCTGACGACTGCATTCTCAAAACAGGTCAATGCAGAAAGAGGAATTTCCCCAAGAGGATTAGTAAGGTACGATCAGTTAGTTCAGTTTAGTGATAGTACTGACTGCTGAGGCCGGTTCCAGTAAACATCAAGTGTTGCAGGTACAGGACGGACAGACATTACAAACACATCTTCTGATAATGGCTTAGATTAAAAAAAATTTTAAAATTAGACCTGCAGCTTTCTGGAAAATTGACCAAAGTCCTGCTGCAGACCCGACAATCCAGCCGTACACTCCTCTGTGATTACTCTTAAGTCGCGCTGCGACCAGATGGCTGTCACTAATTACTTGCATGGAGAATGTTAAATGTCGAAAAAAAAAAAAAAATGTCTCCGGATTTCTGAATAATGACAAGCTTGTCTCGTGAATTATGAACGCGAGCATAAATAGAGCATGAAGCATTTCTGCTGAGCACAGAGAGGTTAATGCATAAAGCTGCCGTTTCTTCCAGTGCTATAGGCAGTAAGAAAGACACACTTTTTTCTTTTTCAAACATAAATGCTTAAAACAGTAACCCACAGCCGTGCTGGTTTTCTTCTTCCTGGTGACCTCTTCTTCCTGGAGCTGCAGTCGCATAACTTATGAAGTTCGCCGCTGCGAAGTCCTCCGTCTGGTTGCTGTATAAACCTTCTGCAAAGCGAAGCAGTAATTGTTCGGATGTGTTCTTAGTGGTAATTATCCCTCTTTTATCCTTCTGCAGACACAACTTGGGTACACTTTGGTGAGGAACTGCGATAACAGATCCCATCCCAACAATGCGCCGTCGAGTTACTTTATCTAATAAGCCGAAAGGCAATTATATAGGGTGTGTGTGAGTGTGTGTGTGTGTGTGTGTAAAACCGCGTCGTAAGATTTACATACTGTTTTATGTTCTTTTATCCCTGCTCTTTCTAGGACATATATTTTCACAATAACTAATAGGTGTCAAATAATAATGAGCTGCAGCTAATAAGATATTCATCTAAAAGGAGGTCAAGTTGCTGCAGCGCTTGAAACTCTACACCGTGTTAACTTTCGTTCAATTGGATTCGCTATTCTGGGACTCTGCGTTTCCGTGGCGTTTCCGTGGCGGCCTGCTGCAGTCGGGAGGCACCGAGGCGTTCACGCCGACGCTTTCCTGTCTCCCGAACGACGCCAGTGATTAAAGAGTGAGGTCGCCCGCTTAATAGGTGACTAATCCCACTGCCCTTTTGGTCTGTCAGGACAAACAGATGAGCTCGCAGGTCATGGAGGCGGCTGGGCGGTCGCTGCCGCAGTGCTGGAGCTCAGTGCAACAGCGTGGATTACACAGAGGGGGACTTTTAAAACCGTCCTAAACTGATGACTTGAAGCTCTAATAAAGATACGTGCACCGATAACAGTTTTTTAAAGGGCTAGTACGAGTACGAACCGTCAGCCACTTGCCGATAGAGCACTCATTAAATGCCACCAGGCTTAGTTTCTACTGGCTACGGAAACGAGACGCTAAACAGGAAGTGCACGTCCAACCGCCATCTCTAGTGTTATAACAACCAATAATGTTGTTAAAATGTATTTTTAATAAAAACCCAAAATGTAGCAACTGATAAATAATGAAACATGATTCCAAGACAAAAACGTTAAAAGGTTTTGCCCAAAATCTTACAACTTGTTACACTTTTTACAATAATCCTTTTAAGATTTTTGCATTTAAATAACTGGTATAAACTAAGTTTCTCTATAAACCATAAACTTGACACATATAACTCTATCTTACACTTGTAGCAACCAACATTGTAACAATAGCCAATAATATAGTAACTCTGGTTAATTCAGTAATTTTATAATCTAATATATGAATGACCAGCTGCATCATTGAAACAGCATTAAAAAAAAGAAAATTTTGAAAAAATGTAATAATTCTCGATAAACCTTTGCTGTTGTATTATTACTCCAAAGACGTTCTAATATATGAATGTATATGAATATACTATGCAACAGTGGTTATTTTGTTTTTTCAAACTGTTATAGTCCATCATTATAGAATTATTGTTGTTATTGGATTTATTGCATTTACAGTGGCCGGTATTGTGTTGTAGGCAAATGTTCCATTATTGGTCTGATGTTTAGATGTTTGGTGTTTAGAAACCACTGCAACACATCAAACAGATGTGAGTACTCTAAAACCTTCTGCTGTGAAGACCAACACACAATAGTATCCATCCGACTGGTGCAGTTTTGTGTTTTTCTGCTTATTGTTTCTCTTTTAGAGCCAACAACTTTATCGTTAAAGCCCAATCAAGAAACTTTACTCAGGCAGGCTGACGGATGACGAAACCAAAGCAAGGTGAAGAAACTAATTGGGTATTGAACTTCCATTAATTAATGCCGTTCCTAATGTAAGTCCTTGTTTGGTAACGAATGAAAGCTGTGCCCTTAAAAATGAGTTCTAGTAGCTTTAAGTCACAAACGGGTACAAATAGTTCAAAACTATTTACATTTCCAATTCATCTGCAGCCCTCCGTTGTTTGAAAGATTACTTTCACTGATTAAAGCCATAAGAGTCGTTCTGTAGGTCTTTAAGCTCTTTGTCATTTTGTCATTGAGAATGTTTTTGTCATCAGTCAATGCCTAAATGGAGTCGTCAATACCAATACACCTACTAATTAAACGAAAAGCATCAACTCACCTGAATTCTCTTCAGACGAGAAGTTTCTTTTCACATAACCCGTGTGGACGCCGGCATTGCAGATTTACTTTTTGATCAAAGATTATTTGACTGCAACATCCACATGTCCATTAGTCTGTGTAACCAAACAACCCTCTGACATCTCAAGTCTTTTATTTTAACCTTCTCAGAGGCCAGATGTATCAGCCAGCTCTCTTCTATGTCTCCTCGTGTGACTGAAGGTCGCAGAAGGAAGTTACATCCTGAACAGGTCACCCGTCCGTCATCAGCTCTTGAAAGTCAGTAAAACGTATTTATAAAGTAGTTTTGGCAGGCATAAATCGAAGTGCTTCACAATAAAATTCAAAACAAGATAAAAAAAAACTTTGGGCCTTGTTTACAACAGTAGTTGGAAAACACAACTTTTTGAAGAAGCTCTAACTCTTTCTTCATGGAAATGGGGAAAATAAACAACTTTTTTATAACTAGTTAGACGCTGTTCCTGTGTAGACGGCAGAAACGTTGCAACTGCGCCTGTCCACCATAGTTCCAGTAATAATTTAACATGACATCCCGGCAATAGATGCACCTGTGAGGGTATAACCACAAAGGGAAGGCAAATAATGGATTGTGACACTATGTGACATTTTCATTCATATTCAATCTTACTGTGTATTTCTTGTAAAACACTGTTTCAACAAGCTTCTTTAAAATGTACTCATCTTGCCCGATGTTAAATATCACGAACCTCAACGTTATACCCTGACGGGAACATTTACGGTGTTTTTTTTTTTTTTTTTTTGGTTTTTTCTTTTCCCTCCTCCCAGACACGAGTGCTCGCTCTCATCTGATATCTCAGTCATAACAACAGCGATACAGTCGGCCTACATAAATCACCAGCTCAGCTAAAAGCCCCCATTACTCGCCCGGGCATACGGCTGATAGACGACGGCTATTGGCCCGAAAAGTAAAAAAAAAACAAAAAAAACAACAACAACAAAAAAAAAAACAGCGCAGCTTAAGCGGGGTTGGATTGTCACGGGGCGGATAAAGTTTCATTTCTTTTGTCGCAAAGCTCGGAGTGACCTCTGACCCCTTCCAACCTATCTCCTAAATCAGTCGCTGTGATGTGGATCACATTCCTGCCTGTTTACATTTCTCGCCCCCCCCACCCCCC
>OMNM01044911.1:0-13206 GCA_900302745.1 Parablennius parvicornis
AAGTCTTAGTGATTTTGTTTTTTGGTTAAATTTAGCATATTTAGTTTGAAGTCTGAACCAGAGCTATTAGTAACAAATAAGGCTTTTACGTCTGCTGGAGCAACATAATTCCTTAGAAATATAGTAAACAACACATTTATGTCTGTAAATCATGGAAATTCAAGAGTATTTTTACTTTTTTACTTTACTGTTAACTTGATAAATATATCGATCGAAATATGTGACAGCTAAGTGCATCATTCTTCCTGACAGTTTCAGCTTCATGAGAAGTCATCCCGAAGATGTGTTTGCAGCATAACAATGCAGCAATAAAATCACCTTTGACCTTGTGTTTCACCTTTTCCCTCTTCCAGTGTGGCATTCTCGGATGGGGTAAATGTAGACTGGTCCGGCTGGTGCTTTGACGACGACGAAGTCATGGATCACCTGCAGCCAGGAGAGGAGGGTCTTCTTGAAGGAATCAATCGATCTTTGGCCTCTCGGGGTCTCAACGACATTTCAGAGCATCATGACGAGTGTAGTGAGGTGTAGCTCAGCAGTAACCCACTCGACGCGCCCGTCGGCCATCTGAGCTCAGTTGCATTATTTTGGTTTTAAAATAAATGTGTGATTGTGCATTTCATAGAGAAAATAAAGAAGAAGACAAAGGACGTTTTTTTTTAAAAGAGAAAAAAATTTGTACTGACATCTTTGCACAGATATTTTTGCATGCCTCCCAAAACTGCTCTGTTTGAAATTAAATTAACCGTCACAGTGTACTTAAAGTAAAAAAGGATATATTTTTGTAGAAAAGTACAGTTAGGTGTGACCAATGTTTTGCGTAAATATACTAAAATCTGTTTGTATTACTGTATATTTTATTTATATCAGTAATGATGTTTCTTTTAGATGAATTTATTTTGTATATGTTACTAACAAATACAATCAGATTTATTTCTGTAAAATTCTCTTTATTCCTTGGACATTTTGTGGTCAATATGTACAGTTCATGCAAAGACACAATTACAAAAATTTTAAAATATCTACAATCATACACACTGTTACATCTTTCTTTATATATTTACACAAAATTGTTACAACATCGGGTGCGAAAATATTTACAAATCTCTTACAACATGAACTCTCCTAACATCTTTCAGGAAGTGAGAAAAAGATTTTGCTTCAGTTTAGTGCTGTCAATTCTTTGAATATATTCTCTGTATTTAAACTTTAAATTTTCACTCGATTTCGTTCTCTCTCCTCACGCTCATTGGAGACGGTATGAACAATTGTCTCCAGCGCTGGGTACTGAAAAATCCTTTTTCTCTGTGGAAAATAAACACAGAAAACAATTAAAAACAGCTATAATAGGTTAAAAGAACAATTTAATTCACAATCTTCTACTTAATTCCACAAAAACTCTGAGAACAGTTTTAAAGAGAAAATCTATCTTCATGCTATGAAGCTGAATTATTTTGAATCAACTAGAAATTTTTACCCTTTGGTGGTTTTTGTACACCTGAACCAGAAACAGCAGCAGAACCAACAGGAGGAAGCTCAGCCCGATGACGGTGGCTGTGTTTCGTGGCACGCCTGTTGATTCCTGTCCAACTAAACCACCTGCGAAAAAAACAAAACAAAAAACATTACAAGTCTGCAGTGTGAATTTGTAACTATAGCAGCATGTACTCTTCTTAATATTTAGGATGTAACGTACTCATCTGTCCAATGTGGTATGTCACATTTCCCAGAAGGCCGTTTTCCCCATAGAAACGACAGGTCCACTGGCTCCACTTCTCGTCTGACATGCTGCCGAGACTCACGGTCTTTCCCTCGAGGACGGGTCCTTCGAACTCTGTGCCATTGTGGTCGTACATCACAGGAAGCCACTCGTACTTGGTAACCTCACTTGTATCGCCCAGTTGGCAGGTCAGCATCCCAGAGGACTCCTTCTGTGACTGGACTACTGATAAGGAAACACCAGGGAAAAAAAAAAATATTGTAGCCACAAGAAGATGACAAACCATAGAAGATGACAAGGATTTTTTTTTTTTTTTGGATAAAAAAACACATGAACTTACTTTTCGTAACAACCAGCTGCATTGTTCTCGTCATCCTCTGCCCTTCTATGGTTCCAGCACATCTGTACCTGCCCTCATGCTCAAAGTTAACCTCCTTCAAAGTGGCAGATTTGTCCCAGGGCAGCTGAGTGGGCGGTGAGGACGCAGCGAAAGAAGAAGGAAGATGGTCCACAGCAGGTGTAAGACGAGAATCTTGCTCTAGTTTCTCCCATGTTGAGTTCAGAGGCTTCAATCCAGTGGAGAACACACAGGGGAGAGTGGCTGCAGACCCTACAGCAGCGTACAGCTTGGTGTTGTCTTTAAATGGATGGATGATCCCTGGAAGATAAAACTGAGGGTGAAATACTCTCCTATGGCTTTATTTCTTAACATATTTAAATCTTCCATTCTCACAGTCTCACCTTTCACAGTCACAGAGGCTGAAGCCCGCCCCTCTTTGCCAAGGTGTTTCACAATGCAGGTCCACCTTCCACTTGAGTCCATTGTCGCTTTCTCTTTCACAATACTCGCATCCTCATTTGAGTGGTGGCCTTGCTGGGGCACAAACAGACTGTTGTTCAACATCCATTGCACGGAAACTCCGTCAGGCCTCGGAGTCACTCCACAAGTCAGTGAAACTTCTTTCCCCGATGTGGGCACCGATGGAGAGACGGACACTGGGGAGGATGCAGGGAGAAGATGCTTAATGACATGTATAGAAAATCTACATCCAAACATCCAAGCTAAAAAAAAAAAAAAAAGGTCTACTGTAGTTTAATGGTTTTGAAGCAGCAGCTGGACGTGTGCTGGTTAAAAATGTACAATATTTTGAACATGTAAAAAAAAAAAAAAAAAAAAAAAAATCATGAATAATCAATTGTTTTTGTGAATCATTTCAACACTGAATTAAACTTAAAAGCTTTTTTTGTCAATTGTAATTAAAATGACTTAAAAATGTGTCTACATAAATGATCATCTGACCTTTAATGTGCTATTATTTTGAGAAACTGTTTGTTTTTGTTTTTTTCAAAAGCAAAAATGTTGAGGAACAAACCAAAATATATGGAAACTTCATTATTTGAATTTTAAAAAAAATTGGGGGGGGGTACACTTTTTTGAAAAGTACAAACGATCAAATCATTAGTGTCTCTTTTGATGTTTCTTACCTCTGATAACTCTGAGCATAACTTCAGCTCTAACAACCTGGTTCACACGGCAGATGAACAGTCCTCCGTCCTCCTCCGTGACCCTGTTCATTTGCAGACTGTAATCTCCTCTTTCAAACTGCGAGTGGGGGCACAGGACGCGTTGGTTCCCTTTCTTTGACCATCTCGCGCCGCGATACTGCAGACCGCTCGAATGCATTCTCCAAACAGTGCTGAGGACAGAAGAGTCACAATAGTCTTTGTCAAGAACATGCAGATGTATAACATTTTGTGAGATTTTAACGGGATGCGTAAATATGAAATGTAGAGGGACATAACATTGTAAAGTCTATAAGTTCCGTTTTACCCATTGTTGTCATTAGTCCACAGGATGGTGGGGTTATTATATCTTGAAATACTGCTTTTACAAGGCAAAACAGCTTGAGAACCTGCTTCGACAAGCACCTCCACTCTCCCACATTGAGCCCCTGGAGAAGAAGTAAGCACTTGACATTAACTACAGCGCTGGATCCTTAATGTCAAATAAATTTTATGGAAAATTTTGTAAAAAAAAAAAAAAAGTTACATAATTACCTGGTACAATACTGGCAAGCATCCCAAAGCTTAAGTACTCCAACAACTTCATCGTGTAGCCTCAGTTTCAGATGAATTTGACTCCACTGCTGTTGTAATTTTTCCTGAGTATAACCGGCTCCCCAACGTCAGCCTTTCTCTTTGTGCTGAGTTTTATCAGAAGTGTTCGTTTGAATTGGGCTGATGTAGATTTTATATGAGGCTGTGGTTGCTGATGAGGCAGGTCAGGGGAAGAGAGGAGTGTATGGTGGTTCCTCTGCAGACCATGTGACTTCAGTGACACTCCAGGCTTTGATGCGGTTTGTCTTTATCTGCCTGGAAACTGTAAGACAGAGCTGTAAACAGGGAGTCCCACATCCTCCCACAGAGTCTCTTTTCTTACGTATGTTTCCTACGTCTTCCACTTCCTCGTTTTCTTCTTCTTCTTCTTCTTCTTCTTCTTCTTCTTCTTCTTCTTCTTCGTCAGATGCCCCAATATGAATCAGTAGGTTTGCAAACCTCATTGTATACATGCAACATCATACACTATCAGACCATGAACAATAAAGAAATGCTGCATTGGCAAACATAGGTTGCAATGTTTTTTTTATATGCTATACATAAAGTATAATAAATGGTAATCTCCACAGCAATTACTTCACACACAGTAAGTGTTCATTGTTGACAAATATCTTCAAAACTGCAATTTCCCACCACATTGTTGTTACTCTGTCATTTCCAGTCAGTGGCTGGTTATCATCTTCATCACCTCTCTGTGAATGTGGACAATGTTGTACTCTGATGGATATTCATGAAAGTGAATCATCCCTTCCCTTCTCATTTCTATTCTCTCCTTTCCTTTACGTCAGTTGCTGAAACTGGCCCACACTAATATACACTCCTAATATATTTGCAAACTGCTGAAATTATTCTTCTTTTTTGGGGGATGGGTAGTTGCTCAAATGCATACAACGCATTTCACCATTTAATCGTCGCATTAAACATAAGACTTGAGAATTATTTGTGGCTCATACTCAAGCCAACACATGCGTTCCTGCTCAGATGACACAGATATGGCCAACAAAAGGTCAACCACAATTGGGCCACATGTGGCATGTTAACATATAAACAGTGCCATCGTTAGAAGACCTGGCCCACGTTTGACTGACACACAACCTGCCGTGCCAGCAGTCAGCCAGCAGTCAGCCAGCAGTCAGCCAGCAGTCAGCCAGCAGTCAGCCAGCAGTCAGCCAGCAGTCAGCCAGCAGTAAAAGATCAATAACAGACCTGTCTGCTATGGCAGGTTACCATGCAATGCCCCTGACATAATCAGAAACAAGTACTTTGGTCTGGTATCAGTACGAGCAAAATAGCATATGGTTGATGGTGAACAAACCACATAAAGTGCACATTTGGGATTTTTGAACATTGAACAAGTTCCCAAAGTTGTAGTAAAACCTTAAGTGACCTGTCCAGGTTATTTTCTGCCTTCTTCCATTCTCAACTAACCCTATATTGGATAAAGTGGTATAGAACAGGGATGGATACATACATTGCTAAAAGATGCAGTGGATACACCAGTTTTGCAGCTCTCGCCAGTAGAACAAAAACAGTAGAAATTCAAATTAAAGAAAAAAGTTAGCAGTGTTAGAATAGATAACCACCAATCTTAACTTGTTCGTGTGAAGACAGTTTTTCTTGGTGGCATTTCACGTAACTGCTGGGTGGGTGATACTGTAAGCTGAATCTTTCTCTCTTACACATTTAACTTTCTTCTTTGATCAAAATTTGCAAACACAGCATGAGGCTGAACTTGTGGCTTCAAAACACAATCCAAACTGTTTGTGAGACACTCGGGGGCTCATGTGAGTCACCCACTTTGACAGGGTCTACCCCACAGCTGATGTTTCATCAACCCCACTGTAGTTGAACCTAATGATGCTTTGGAAGGAATTTGCCTCTCACATGGAAACTATTAAACCCTAAGTTAGAATAGATGCATATTATTATGTTAATGAGAATACACTTGGAAAATAGTCAAATAAGGACTCTTCTGTAGAAGTTCACAAAATGAGTAGTTTGTTCCAGTGCTGAGTTCTCACACTATCTGTCTATGCTCTAATCATGGAGCAGTTTCACCCTCTAAACAAATATCAATCTTTCAGAATTATTGTAAGCATTGCTTTGGTTCAATTTCGATAACTGGTAGCTACACTATACAGCAATATTGACAACATGTGGGTGATGATAAATAATGTTCCACTCGGGTTTACTGGCAGAGGAAGCAAATGCACACACAATAGGTCTGCTCTGCTGAGAAATTTCAAATTATCAACTTGTCAGCATTTTGTTCATGAATAATCCATAAACACTTGATGTGTTGTGATGTCAATCAATTTAAGCAGCTATCTAAATTATAGAGCACATTTGAAGTTGCATTAGAACTAACATGTTTAAATCATTAATTATTTTTCTTTTCAGTGACTATTATTGACTTACTTTTCATTTTACTTCAATATTTGTAGAAAAATGTTACATCTAGAGGTTATGTTTAAGGTGCACACACCCTGTATAAGTCCTTGCACACAGACTGTTAGCTATGGTGAGAGGAATCAAATAATGTTGTGTTCGTGTAATTTTCCACGTTATGGCTGCAGCAGCAAAACAGTAAATGTAGACAAACGTCAGCATTGCGGCGCTAGCTTCTTTGAAAATGACAAAACATTCCAGTAGTAAGACTGAAAGTATCAACATATCTCAGTCTGTGTGCGTGTGTGTGTGCGTATATTATTGTGAAACCGTTGATATTCTATCTGCAAAGCAGTTTTTCCAGTTAAGCCTGTGCAGTGTCCTCATGAAGACAGATTGTGTTGTCATTATTTTGTCCCTATTAATTTGACTGACAAAGAGGATTAAATAGAAAAATCAAACCTCTTTGCATCATATACCATGAGTAAAGGTATCTATCCTCATATCACTGGAGGATATTTACTTAAAAGACGATTTGCAGTGTGCAGAGAGTGATCTTCATTGATCATCCCCACCCTTTTGAAGCAAAACTGAGCAGCAGCAAATTACTACAATTAAATGCAATCAGTGATATGTCATCAAAGGTTTTAGATAGGAACACTGACGTCTTTGTGGGAACTGTTTCAACAGAGGCTGAATGTATAAGTGACTGTGACATTAAATAACAAACTCTGGACTCAAGTACATTTAAAGATTAAGCAAATCTAAGCAAGTAAGCTGAGAAGTGATGATGAAATACCTTTGTCTAATATTTGCCAGAGATGAAGCAAATCCTCAGACTATGAAACACCTGCCCCATGTGATGAGACGTTGATGAAATGTATATAATACTGAGTACTATCTATTAATGAAAATGTGTGAAGGCTTCAAATATACAGTGACACAGATATAACAGAAACATATTTGCAGCATGTGCAATATAATTTAGTCCATAGAGGAACACAGGCAAAATGCAGTAGTGTGCAGTACCAAGAACATTATGGTGCATTTATTTTGATTTGTCTAACGCTCCATAATGATGAGAAGCATCTAGGAGTACAGATGCATTTTGTTATAAATAAGGCAGCTAGAGGAATAAATGCTTAGGTCTGCGCAAAGTGCTTTCCTCTGTTTCCTGGTGCTTCATGATGAACATGTAATGTATACTAGTGCCATTCATATTTGCACTATATGAATGCTGTTTGATGAAAGTAATTTGTTATAACAAAGGGACAATAGATGTCACCTGTGTGGTAATTATTTGGTATCCATTCATCTTTTATACCATTTTATTCAACTCAGGATTGCAGGCAGCTGGAGCTGGTACCATCTGACTATGAGTGAAGGTAGGGTAAACCCTGGAAGCTTCACCTGTCAATCACAAGAGAGGCACACTCACATGCTCACCTACTGGCAAATATAAAATCAAGGTTGTATATGTGGAGTTTGCATGTTCTCCCAATGCATGCAATTTCAGTAATTCTGGTTTCCTCACACATCCCAAAATATGCATTTAAGGGTAAGTAGTGAGTCTCCAGTGTGGATGTGATTGTATCTGCCATGAGATTGGTAGTCCATGGTGCTCTTCCATCACCAGAGGTAAGCTTGGACTGGCTACCCAAAAAAAGAAAAAGAAACGTAGATAAGGATAAGGATAGATAGGATGAGGAGATGGATGGAAATAATAGAACAATATGTGGAATTTATTTTCATACCTATCCAGTCTTCTTCTGTGATGTGATTGCAGCTGATTAACATTCAAAAATTGAAATTTTTTTTATTTTTTTATTTTTTTTTAATGCTTGGGTGAGGATATTATTGGCGCAGGGTTTCAGTGATCTTACATTTCCACTGTGCCAGTCAACTTTATGGGGATTCTACAGTGCGGGTGTCGCCCTCTGCTGGCTGAAAGCCATGGAAAATACCGAGATGTGAGAAAAATACCGTAATATTTTTAATTTCTTGCGCTGCTCCACTGATATTACGGTAACAGCGCATTGCATCATGGGACACCAAAAAAATGGAGGCGATCATTGATAGTGTGCGAAAGTGTCAATAACATAAAGCAACAGCCTTTACACTCTCTCAGTGGGAGTTTACTTGCAGAAAGACCTAAAGACTGAGCTGATATCAGTTTGTCGCGTCGTGTGGAAGCAGGTAAAGCTCACCGTAACGGATTTTGGTGTAAAACTATGAGTTACAGCTCAGGGTCACTGCAGCGAGTGAGGAAGCTAATAACGCCGTGTGTTTACGAGAGGAAACGTCAAGAAGACATCTCGTCAAACAGTCTGTTAACCCTCATATTCATAACACATGTTGTGTTGGTGATGTTCTGTAGAAAACTGTGAACATGTCCGTGCTGGGAGGTTTGCTGAGAGCTGGATCGTCGTTCTATCACACAGTCAGGAGCTTTTCCACAGGTCAGTGCTGTTTGCATATTACATTAGTCACAGTGGTGACACAAATCTACATATAACAAACATCATTCAGAAGGATTCCATGAGTCTACAACATAACCAGGTAATACTCTGTGTACATGTTTATTCAGACAGTCTTATGACTGATTTATGAGTTTTGTGATTTATAGTGTTTGTGTTTTTATGTTTTCTGATAAAAATTTTTTTAATGTTTTTATTGTAACACTTTGGGATTTCTTTGCCAAAATGTAAAGTGCATCACAAATAAAACGCAGTAATATTATTATTATTATCATTATTATTATTATTATTATTATTATTATTATTATTATTATATTGCAAAAATAATGGACACCATCCTTCTCCCATACCACTCTGACCTGTGCAGGGTCACCGGGCATCTGAGCCAACTCCAGCTAACTGTGGGTAAAGACATTGTGCATCCTGGAAAGCCCAATCATAGGGCATACACAGAGACAAGCAACTACACATTCACACCTTGGGTCACCAGTTAACCTCACATGCAGGTTTTTGGACTTGGAGGAAACTGGAGTACACTTAGGAAACCTTCACATGGGGTGAACATGCAAACTCCACACAGAAAGGCCCAGCCAGTGTTTGAATTCATGATCTTCTCACTGTGAGCAGGAGCACTAACCATTGCATCACTGTGCAGCCCCAATAGACAACAGGTGGCAATAAATCTAGTTTAGAAACTATCATGGATCCTACTTATTCCTATAATTTTGACAGGTGTTGTCCGATAATCAATTGATGTTCATTATCACCCTCAGTGGTGTTGTTCGGGGCTCATATCTGGACACTGCTGTAAAGTTTGTTTTTCTAGTTTGATCTGATAGAAAAGTAACTTTAATGTTGGATTTACAGCAATACACTTTGACTTCATGCTTGGTTTGTGCTCTAACATCCAGTCAACTGTGGGACCTTATATAGACAGTGTGTGTCTTTCCAAATCACGTCCAATCAACTGAACTTACCTCAGGCAGACTCAAATTAAGAAACGTCAATGATCATCGGTGGAAACAGGAAGCACCTGAGCTCAATTTTGAGCTTCATTGCAAAGGCTGTGAATACTGTGCATGTGATTTTTAAACTTTTTTAAAAATTTTCAATAATTTTGCAAAAATCTGAAAAATGATGCAGCATTGTGTGTTGAATTTTGAGGGAAAAAATTAATTAAATCCATTTTGTAATGAGACTGTAACATAACAAAATGTGGAGAAAGTGAAGCGCTGTGAAAACTTTCCAGATGCAGTGAAAGTGTGTTGAAAGTGCTGTGAAAACCAGTGTGGTCGTACGAGGAGAAGGTTTCAATTGTGGCTTCTCTTGAGGGCTTGTGTTCAGATACTGAGCAGCAACCTCTTGCTTGCAACCACACTCCTGTTTTACTGTTTGTTACTGTTTGATTCATCTAGATATTATGAATCCAAAACTGTGACTGGATTTTCAGATTTGTCATCTTTAGAGTAGCTGAAATCAACCACATTGTAATATTCTGCGTCACCTCCAGGTTCATGTCGACTGATCAGGATGCACGCCATTCCGCCGCTGAAAACTGTGGACCGCTGGACTGAAAAGAGGAACATGTTTGGAGTTTATGATAACATAGGCATCTTGGGTAAGTTCTGTCTGGTCTCCAGTTCAACATCACTTCTGGACAATTTTACTTGATATAGCACTGCGCTCATTTACAAGCACAATAATAATCCAGTCATTATCAGATTTCCAGAGTTATGAGATCTATGGAAAAATCGAATGAACCGAATAGTGTTATTGAATTCTTGATTATCTGATTATGAGAAATCTGATTCACACCAAGATTTCTCGTCAATGTCTCTGCGCAGGTGTTGATCAGACTTATTTTACTGTTTTATGTCTTTGCATGTATATAAAATAAATTCTGGACTCTCTCTCTATCATTGTAACTTTGTCATCAGGAGACTTCAAAGCTCATCCAAAGGATCTAATTGTGGGGCCCTGCTGGGTGAGAGGATTTAGAGGTCATGAACTGCAGCGTGTCATCAGGAAAAAGAAGATGGTGGGCGACAGAATGATGACAGAAGACAGACACAACTTGGAGAAGAGAATCCGCTTCCTCTACAAGCGCCTGAACCGCACCGGCAAACATCGCTAACACTGAACCGTCTCGGTCCGGCTGTGTGATTTCATGCTGTCGTTATGCTCTTTGTTTCCATTTTTGTAAGTTATCGAATCTGTACAAGTAAAAAAAAAAAAAAGTTCAACTGAGAGTTGTGTACTTTATTCGTTGTTAAAAGCCCCCAAAAATGCTGTCTAACAATAAATTGAAGTGTCTTTTATTTTTTATTACATGGAAATGAAACAGGAAAACAACTTTTGGAGTCAGTACACTTTTTTTATCTTTCATTTGAAAAATAATTCAAATATATAAATAAGATTGTGTTTAACAATAAAACAGAGGTGGATAGATTTATATATATCACCAAACAACTTCTGTAACCCGTGTTGAGATCTGACTATAAGTGACCGACTAAAGGCTGCTGGAAGAAGTCTATGAAAATATAACTTCAAGTAAAAATATTGGTTTTGTTGAAACCTGCAATAAAGGTTTGTGTCTCCAGGTCCAGCTTGATTAAACATGCAGGTTTTCAAACAAGCCTGATGTTTCTAATTAATGAAATTATTGTTTTTTTTTAGCTGGAAATGAATTATTTGTGACTGTGGATAGTGAAATGCTTTACATGTATTCTTTGTGGGTTTTTTTAACGCAAATTGAAGAATTTGAATATCTAGGTAATGAATGGTAATCCAATTATTACCTTCTGAGGCCTTTTTTAGAAACTTTAAACATTCAACATGGGGAACTGAGGTTGGACTCCACATTAAATTAAACAGGAGTAAATGTAAAAGGGGGAAATGATGTAGGACTCTATAGGTAGGTTTTTTTCCCCTTGAAATAAATACAATAAACAGTAAATTTCACTTAAATAGCACATTTCAACTGGTTTAGCTGTCCCATTCACAGACACATTCACACACCAATGAAGGCATCCACCATGCATGCAAGGCTTCACATCCATCTGTTGGGAGTGTTATGGGGTTCATTGTCTTGCTCAAGGACAACTTGACATGTGTAGAATCAAACCTACACCTTTCTGACTGAGAGATGAGCACTCTCCTGACCGGTTGGAAGAGGTTTGTATTAATATTAACAATAATGATAATGATAATCTTTTTTTTTTCAGTGTAGCAGAAAAAATAGATATCCATGCAAGCAATTGGTTTTCCAAGGAATGCCCTACCTTTTAAAGGTTAATACTTCCTCAACTACCGTGACCCTCCTTAAAAAAAAAAAAAAAAAAAAAAAAAAACTCTTGATCCGCCCCTGCATGAAGTGAATTTCAGTGAATTTGCCCTCTGGGGCCTTTCATCCAGACTTTATTCACCCTGCGCTCCTGCACAGACATGCACAACATGGGAGGTTGTACTCCACCTGAGAGTAAACAGAAGCTAATGGAAGACGGAAACGTGATGGAGGAGCAGTAGGATTAGAGAATTGGAGGGGAGGGGGGTGACGACTCCCAGCCTGGCCAGGGAAGAAACAGTGGAGTCAACACTCTGTAGACACTGACTGTACCGCAGTGTCGTCCCGCCGCCCTATCCGACAGAGCTGCAGTACTGCAAAGTGGAGGGAGAGAGGGAGACAGGGAGAGAGAGAGGGAGAGAGAGAGGGGGAGAGAAAGAGGGAGAGAGAGAGAGAGAGAGGGAGAGAGAAAGAGGGAGAGAGAGACAGAGAGAGAGAGAGAGGGAGGGAGGGAGGGGAGAGAGAGAGAGAGGGAGGGAGAGAGTCATTAAAACATCTACCTTTGTTCTATCTAGATTTTTAAGGAGTTATTCCATGAAAACGTTTGAGCGTAACATAATACAGCTTGATATATACTGAAAGAGCTCGTATTACACAAAATCCTCTTTCTAAAGGTTTTCCAACAATAATAATCGTCCCCATTCCTGGAACGACGCCCCAGAGGTGAAGAAAGTCTGTCCTCTCTCTCTCTGGCTTGTTCCACTTTTTAAAAAGTGTGTTGCTCCAACGAGCCAATCAGAAATCAAACCCTATATAGTGTCATCAGGGGGTGTTAGCCAATCACAATCAAGGTAGGCTCCTCCCCCTTTGACTCCTCCCACAATTAACCAGCTCTGCTCTGGCACATGGCACCACGAGAGGAAGTACTTCCTCCTCTTCCCTAATGGGCGTGTGTGGGCGGAGCCAGTCCAGCTCACACAGACACAGCAGATTGTGGGCGGAGCCAGTCCAGCTCACACAGACACAGCAGATTGTGGGCGGAGCCAGTCCAGCTCACACAGACACAGCAGATTGTGGGCGGAGCCAGTCCAGCTCACACAGACACAGCAGATTGTGAATGCAGCTCCTATGATGCAACATTGTAATGGAGGAGAACCAACCAGGTCTTTGTTCTGCAGGTCCGTTCTTCAGCCTGCTGGTGAAGAGTCCGGAGCTGGGCG
>OMNM01044914.1:0-11416 GCA_900302745.1 Parablennius parvicornis
TTGGAATAAAATACACAGTGAACTTAACCCATCCAAGCTTTTGCATGACTCGCAGGCTTACCCTCAGATGCCAAAGGAGAATCAAGGTCTTTGTGAATTAGTCATGAAGGGAGAGAATGGAGGGTTTCAGGTCCAAAAAAAAAAGACCCCTGAGGCTAATTATATCCCCCTGCAGAAACTTGGCATTTCTTTAGACCTTTGCTCCAATCCTACCAGAGGTTAGTGATCACTGGAATGAAAGGAAGGAAGAGCACCTTTGTTTGATTGAGGTCTTTAGCTATAAACTCATCTAAAGGGGCCCGTCTTATCTAAATTGTTTTACATATAAGATTATTCCTTAGGTGGTTTTAGTAAGAGTTTTTCTTATTTTCGGTGGCATTTATTCAGTGATCCTGTGTCATTTTAAAAGTTGTCAAGGTGCTCCATACTAATATTTTGCTCATTAGTGCTCAGTTTGGGTGCACCACAACTGCAGTGACACGAAGATCAGTCTCTCTATTCTTAACCTATAGATCAAATTGCCATTTTGAGCTGAATCAGCAGTAAAATACCATACCATTCTGTATTTATTACAAATGTAATAAATCTTTGTTTAAATATGCATGCTACAAATGGATAGCTTCAATATGCATTGTCATTCCCATTAGGTTTGGAGGTCACATCCATTCATCTATCTATCCAACTTCTATTGCCATTTGTTTCCCCGAAGTAAAGGTCACAGGGGATGGAGTCTAATCCAGGTTATCAAAGTGTGAGGCTGGGAATCCCCAGATGTATGCCAGAGAGTTTCAGGAGGTCATAGTAACAGGAGAAATCAGGGGATACATTTTTGTCTTTTACTTTTTGAAAAGAAATTATGATAGCACAAAAATAACTGTTTAATTGTTTTATTGAAACACATTTATATTACAGAAGTTATTGTAAGTGAAAAATAAGAACTGTAAAATGACCTTCAGTTCAAAAATCCTTGGTTGTAACAGTCATAAAGTTTGGAGACTACATATAAATACCGAAATACCGAAGAAGTGAGACAAGAGAACTGACACGTTTTTTTTGGGGTTTTTTTGCTTATTAATCCCAACTGCGGTTGAACTATCATCAAATATGAAAAATATGATGGAAATCTACCATTGAAACAAAAAATATGTTTGTGAAAATCCAAAGTGCGGTCAATGTTCTGATGGGGGGGGAGGGGAGATCATCCTTCCACACTTGAAGAACCCCCCCCCCGAGTTAACATCAAGTAAAGTGCAGGGTTTCTCTAGACAACCAAGATGCCCCGAGGCTAGGCTATTTGTTCAGAATCAGACAGTCAGTAACCAACTGGCTAAATCTCACGAGGATGACTTTCATGACTGGCTGCACCTCTATCACCACGACTCCTTAAAACTCTGTGAGCTTATTTTGAGTCTTGAAGTATACTGTAAATATTATTAGGACTTCAAAGGATAAAATGTAGCAAGATGCAAGAGTGGTTAGCTCGGTGTAGTTGAAAGTTATGATACATTTTTTATAAGTATTTATTTCTATATTCCAGCTCTGCCCATAGCGCAGTGGTATTAAGGTCACATTGCAGAGAGTGCTATTGAAATCAGTGAGAAGTTGAGAAATGTTTCAAGATGTTAACCGTACTTGTGGCAAATGAAGAGGGGATACAAAGCCTGACACATCATTAGGAGAATATTTCTTCGCATTTAACAGAAAATACACGGCTGTCAGCTTTAGAGCGTTGTGGTAATAATTCACTGTACATTCAAGATATTTTCCGATCATCTTGAGCTGTGGGCAGTACTCTGGTGCAGTGTTTTGTTCTGTGATCTCCCACAGAGAAATGAGCAGGGTATGATTTAGGGCTTTTATGTAACTTGGACATGTTTTTTCCTTGCGCTTCCATGGGTTGGTACTTACTTTATCCTGCCTTTCAATCAATGTCCGCTGAGATCAGTCCAAGTTCCAACAACCCTGTTGTGAATTTTATTGCAATGTATAATGCATATTATAAATACCCTAATGAAACACTGTCTAAATTTAAATTTTGGTGTAATAATAAGCAATTTGCACATCAACATTTTTTTTGCTATGTAAGCTATAGTCTGTTGTGTCACGCTTTTTCAAATAAGTTTCACATTTGATTTTGATTGATATAGGTTTGGATTAATTTGATCTCTATAATTAGATGCATGTACAGTTGTTGCCAAGAATGAATCTCATAGACTTTCCACAAGATCCTTCAAAATGGAAAGCATTCATAAACCCAATGCGATGCTGGTCGTCTGACAAACATAATTGATAACATGCCATTTGAATGAGCCATTGTGTGAAAGATATTTGTTTTCCCTTTCTTGCATTGTTAATGTTTTGGACCCACGCTCCAGCAACAATATTCATGTACACAAAAGCCCAAGGGTATCTTTTGTTATTGTTGTTTTTCAACTGCCAAAGCTGAATCAGCCGTTTTCTGTGGATAAGTCTGAATTCATTATTTCTCAAGGATCACAGTGGCATCGTTTTAGTAATGGAAATGAACTTTGAGGGCAGGGTAAATT
This sequence comes from Parablennius parvicornis, assembly GCA_900302745.1. Taxonomy (NCBI): domain Eukaryota; kingdom Metazoa; phylum Chordata; class Actinopteri; order Blenniiformes; family Blenniidae; genus Parablennius; species Parablennius parvicornis. The sequence continues at coordinate 2,547 of OMNM01044914.1, forward strand.
AAAAAGAAAGTAAACAAATAAAGAATGCTATAAAGGAATTCAAAGTTTTCCTTATGCAAAAAGATGAAATAGACAAAGGAATTATTCGTCAATGTTTATGTGTATTTTGTCAAAGTGCTGCACACAGAGTCCATGTGAATTAAGTACAACTAGTCTGTTTGATCTTGTTTTTTTAATTTCTCCATTTAAGAACAGATAAATCACCCATACCTACAGTATCCTTGGTACCCAGCAGTGCTGTTAAAAAATGTGTGTTCAAGCCACATTCAGAGAAACTTATTGAAGTTCACAGCCTCCTGAGTAAGTAGCCAATTTGTCTCTTACAAAAGTTAATTTAAGTCTAGCCAAGCATCTCTGCAATATAAGGAGAGATTAAGTGTCCTAAAAAGCAGTCATTCTGTGAGAAAACTTGACAGTAACATTCATATTACACCGCCTCCTCTGCCATTTTGTCTGCAACACGAGATGGGATGATAACTACATCTATGATATCACAGAGACTGTGAACAGGTGCATGATTATGGCAGACAGGCTGTATGTAGGATGTTTATTTTTTTTTTTTTTTTTTGGTAAGCATTTCAACAGAAGGAGGAGAAATGACATGAATACATCTGCTCTACAAAACAACAGTACCAACTGTGTACAGGTGCTGGGCTGATTTGAATTCACACGACAAGGAATTTCCCTCTGGGATTAATAACGCATTTCTATTCTTTTCTAGTAAATAGTTTTACTTCAACTATTCATAGTAGTTGTCAGAAAACTAATGATAAGCATCAAGAACATTTTGAAAACCAGACGGGCTAATAATTGGCAGAAACTTCAAAGAAGAAGTTCCTTCTTCTTTTTTTCTTTTTTTTTTTTTTTTTAAATTGGAACCCGAATCCTGAATTTTCTGCCTCCCACCTTCAAACTCACACTTACTCACACATGCGTGGTTGCGGAGCACAACTCAGCCGGGTGGTGAGCGGGAATGTCAGCAACCCTCCCAATCTGTGGAGAGCAGCTTCTGGGGCTGCACATGGCTGCGCTGTGACGGAGCAAGCGCTGCACATCTCTGACAGCTCTGGCATCTTCCCACTCCTCATCTTCATCCTCCCGTCCCTCCCCACTTTATTTGGCAGTGTTTATAGAGTTCACGACACCAACACTACCAAAAGCTCGCTAAGTGTTTTCATAGCACATTTATTAAAAGACAATCCTCGGCCGTCCCCGGTCCATTCATTTTCTTTTTTTTTCTTCCCCACTGCATTCATTCCTTTTTCTGCATATTACTCCTACAGCCTGTTTTATACATTATTTACGGGCTGCCACAGCGTTTGTAATTACCATCTGCCATTGTGTTTGAGAGTAACATCATTTGGTTAATTTCTCACTTTCCTTCTCAAGTGTTGTGTCATACTCATCGCCCTGTCATGCGTCTGCGCATGCATGCACTCATGTGTTTGTGTGGACACATGACAGAGGATCTTATGGCCTTCAAACAGATGAAAAATGACAGCATTTGAAGAGCGCCAGTGATTTGGGCCAGCGAGCCACGCATTTCTCTTGCATCCACCTGTGCAGGGTGTTCCCATACCTATTCTTTTTTTGTCTTCTATTTTTCCTGATCTATCTATCACAAGCTCCGCAAGCTGTCGCAGCGGGTGACAGGCGGCCCGTGCAAGCGTTCCTCTGAAATAGACAGGAAAGTCAGGGGGCTCATTGTTGTTCGGGACACGTCTGCAGAAGAACAGTGCTACAACAGTTACACGATGCCAAGCTTTCCCCTCCCCTATGCAATCCAGCCTCCATGTGAGGAGCCTCCTCTCTCATTCATTTGACTCCAAGTTGCTTTTTTCCATCGCTCGCACTCCTGGAATGATGGGGTGTTTGCAAGATTTCATTGGCTGCTTTGGAGAAGTTCCCCTGGTGCTGGTTTGGCCCAGAAATCGCAGCAGGGATCACCATCAGCGGCATCAGTTGTTACCAGACTCAAACAGTCGCCTCAGCAAACGCGAGCGCATGCTCTCAACTTCCCTTCACATAAATTCAAGTTTTATGTTTAGTGTTGGGGAATTTTATGTCCGGTGTGTCGAGAATTCATATGTATCATGGGACAAACGGCAGCTTTATGACCCCTAGGGTTTATTCAGACCCCTCTTGGAGGAGACACACTTACTGCCTGGCACTGTTGAGTTAATTACACATCAATGTGCCTCGGTCTCATTTATGGATATCTTTGCTTATGCAGTAAAAGTAAACGATCTCACTGAAATCTGTTTTTTTTTTTTTTCTGACATCACTGTATTCATTTTTTTTTTCTTTTTCTGTTGATTCAAGAGTCCAAGGTAGGAACTTGTTCAAGTATATAAAGGAAAGCCAAGCCTTAGACCTCGATAAATTGTTAAATACCTTCAAGTAGATCAGTGAAGTCTATCCAAATAAGGGACTGGGATAGATTTTTTTAAGTTGTGTTAGATCAGGATATTTCAATCAAACAAAGCTTAGTGGCCAGTATGATGACAAACAAATGGGTACGATGACAAATCATAGCAAGCTTAACTGAACCTTTTCAAATGATTCGTGAGTATTGTATTTTAAGTAATGAACTGGCTGTATGATACCGATATTATTCATCAGGTCTTCAACTGAAACCGCATTCCTTACAGCTTTGATCAGTATAGACAGGCAGGATTTTCTTTGTGACTGATCTGTTATCAGTTATCTCGCGTTTGTATTAAACCTGTAATCACTTAAAATCCTGGCAAAAGCTGATGTCTGTGTGTGTGCATGCTGACAGCATCCAGGTTTCTGCATGTACAGAAGAATGCAAATTTGAGAAAGTGTTGAAAGAGATTACATTATTAACCCCAAGAAAAGAAAAGAAAAAAATAGTGAGTGGAGCCGAATTTGCAGTGAGTCAGCCCTGTAATTAAAGAGGAGCGATCAATCCGTACCACTGACCACACTACTTATGCCAAGTCCATCGAATGGCTGCAGTAAAGAGCTAATTTAGAACCATTAGGGACTGCCGAGTTTGCAAACAGCCCAGTAATGATGATGGCTGATTCAAGTTCAAGGCTTGGCCTCTGTAGAACTGTCAGACCTGGCAGTCATAAGACAGAAATAAGTGAAAGATTACAAATGAAAAGAAAGAGCAAAATACCATCCTTATTTTTACCCCTCATTTGTTTATATGACATATATGTCAGGATAATGGTCAATGTTCACATTCCCCTCAGGAGACAATTTCACAGACCAACTGTTGCTCTGCAGGATCTTGTACACATCCCTTTTTTGAAACTTTTTCACATTTGTTTTTTAATGAGCAATATCTGAAAGCCAAAGCCAAATATGCAATGTAGAAGTGTACAGATTTAATGGCCACATAGAGAGTTTCTATTCCAGGCTGTCATGCAATGTTCCCAGTACTTGCAGAGGAGCTCAACTCAAACGAAGGACAGACAGATACAAAAGGTATGTGGGTAGGAGCCAATCAGGCATGCCCCCGATCTCCTAGTTGTGTTTACCATTCACCCCTCAGCGCTGGCACCACTCCAGAGGGACATGACCTGAAAGTGTACCAGAGCAGTGTTTGCCTGAGACTTCTTCTTCTTCTTCCATGTAGCTCCACTGTGCATGAAATCAAAAGCTCTGCTTGCTCTGTGCACTCTGGTGTTCCTCTATGGACAACATGAGGTTGAATAGCAGTTGAAAATTGAGACCATTTAAAGGTCAAGTACAGACATACTGTATGTATAGTGACTAAATTAAATAGTGTGTGACTGTGAGGGTATGACCATTTATTAGGCATGTAAAATTTTGACCCCACACAAATTCTCACAGAAACTGAACATTGCTTATATGTATGTGGGACATTTCTTTTTATTAAGCAGAAAAAGAAAAAAAAAACCTCAGTTCCGCTATAAGTGTTAAACACGTTAGAGCAATAGCATAAAATATGTCTCTTGTATTTGCAGGATTCTAGCCAGCATCTTATCACTCACATTATGTTGAAATCTTATTTGTAATCCGATTCATCCGCTCTCCACATAGAAAACGTTTAAACCTGTCCTATATGCTTGACATTTAATTAAAGTTTCAGTCCTGTGAGCAAGTACTGATAGCAAGCCAATAACTATCAACTGTCACAGCAGTATGAATCAAACTTCACGTTTTCTTTTTCTTTCTGGCAAATGGGGGAGCTGTCTGGAGAGTCCCATCCCATAATGCTTTTCTTCGGCTCCCTGTCTGATTTGCATTCCATGTAATATCTCTATTCTTAGCACAAGAAGAAAACTAATGTGATCTTCTTGACCTTGTTTCCAATTGCTGATAAAGGACTAGGAGGTGACCACATTCTCACAAAGAGTCTTCCCTACTTGCCGAGATCAGCACACTCTCTTGTCTGATCTGTTTGTGCTGACCTGAGATTCCTCTACCGCTCCCAACCCCTCTGCATGATAATGAAGGCCAGATGAAAGCGAGAGCCAGCCAGAATTAACATTGCATTTCAAACTACTGCTTATAATAGGAACCGGTGCACCTGAACTTTCTGGGAAATAGCAGATTTACTGGTCGAGTTGGTCAGAGTTGGGGTTGTCTGGACTTGCGCTTGAGTTCAGATGTCGCTGTTCCCACACAGGTCTGATTCAATCTTTTCTCACAGTCTGTGTATCATAGTTTTTTTTTATGGCAATTTGAACACACTAACATTTGGCAAGTTTTCTAATCAATAGCCTTATATAAACCATTAGTCATTGAAGCAAAGGCCAATAATACCACCCCCATTCATTATTCAACTACAGCATGCCCAGATAGAAAATATATAAATGAAAATGAAATGTATCCCGTGAAAGTAACACATGTGTCATACTACATATTAGATTCTCATTCAAGGCCTATAATCTGTTATATGTATTTCTGGAAATACATATAACACATATATTCCACATATAACTGTGGAAAAATGCACAATATCAGGACATTGCCAGTACATGACACAAAATGCCTTCACAAAATGCACAAAATGTGTCTTTGAACTGGAGAGTGTAATGTTATCTGAAGATTGAACAGTTTTAATAGGCTACTATATCATACTTTACTTCGCAACACATTTTGCAAAACTACTTTGCATGAGACAAAACCTGAATCTATTGGAATGAAGCTGATGGAGGCAGAAACTGTAACGTGGAAAGGTTGTGGTTCAGACTGGAGCCTTGAGCAATTAGTTTTTTTTTTGTCAAAAATGCAGCCAAATAGTAGGAACTCTGAACTCCGTCTGATTACAGTGCAACAAAAAAGTTAACAAACAATAGCCATAGATATATAACACAGTGTTAATAACTGAGGGATATAAGGACTATAAGGCTAGCTATCATTCTTTTATGTTTTATTATTTTATGCAAAAATGTGTAAAGGTCGATGTTTGATAAACAATGAAACGTCTCATTTCCTGTTCTTGCCTCACAATAAAATTTTGTATTTGTTTGTTTTACAGTTGCCAAAATTCTTATATGGCTGTGATGCTATCATGAGCAGTTACAAAACAGGAACGCTGATACCAAAAAAAAAAAAAGGCTAGAATATAAAAAGCTTAAATATGAACTCCATCTCTTTATGTAAATCCATCCATTGTTATCACAGAAAGGTGATTTCAACTCAGCAGGGAAAGAGCAGAAGCTGGCACCAACAATGGAAAACATTATATAAAGAGGTAATTGCACAAAGTAATGATAATTGTCCATTGTTGAATTTGAATATTGGCCATAAATAGCATGAAATGTAAAACTTGATTTATGGAATATCTAATAAGAACAAAACTTCAAGGTAACTGGAGATGTAGGCCTGGGATAAAACCAAAGGTTTTAGTTTGATGGCTAAAAAAAACACAATGAGCAGCTTCAAACTCAAACAATGTTGAGTAAAGTCATCACAATCTGAGGGAACAATATAAGATGCAGGTATGTACACATCTCTGCCCCCTCATTCTCATTCATGTCTCTCATGAAAGAGCATTTTTATTCTAATTGTCATTAAATCTACAAAAGCATGCCAAATGACATGTTCTTTATTCTCGTTCATCACATATCTGTTTGACAGCATAAATGTAACCCATAACAACCTTCCTTCCAGTCACGATGCTATTGCAAGGGAATATGGCAGCTGCCTGCAGCCTTTGATTTCATCTTGCCCCAGATCTGCATTGTAATGAGCACTCAGGTCAATCAATAATTCACTGCAGTTTCACTTCTTAAAAAAGAGGGGGAAAAAAAAAAAAAAAAAAACAGATTGGCTCATGGGTAAAATGGGAATCATACTTTGATCAGTGCCATTAGAGGCACATATAGTATTATTGTGATACTTTCTTCTCTCTTTTGTATTCGTCAAAGCCAAAAGAATTCAAGGGGAGAAAAATACATCTGCGTGTCTGAGGGGGATTGCACACTGACTGATTCACACTTAATGCTTACATGTATCAATGTGCTCCGTCTGCTTTGAGTGATGACAGAGTTGATTGTTATTTAGAGAATCACGCTGTGACTTCAAGAAAGCTTTCTGTGCCTCACCCACCATCATTCACTGAGTTTTCCATTAAATACAGGGTAAATACATTTCTCACTGTGAAGTCATTACCTTCGATGAGCGGCTCGTGATAGAAGTGGGTTTTATTTTTCTGTAGAAACCTAATTTCAACACAATAAAAGCAGTTTTGTCTCCTGTTGGTATCTTAAGTACGCCTGCTTTACAGGAGCTGGTCTTGTGATAAGGTTGCTTTTCATGCTGTCAAATCATTGTAGGTGCCATTAGTTTAGTCGTGTTGTGTTTCATAATAGATTTTCTGTATTAGTGTTGGGTGCATCCAGGATATCAAAAAGAACACAAAAATATAAAACGGAACAAGATATTACATGCAACAAACTATTTTTCTACATAAAAAAAAGAAACTTATCTGTTTGTTTGTATTTTTCTCCTTTTTTGATAGTTCCTCCAGAAGACCCGGTCATCAGTGGAGGACCAGTCGTGAGCCTGAGGGCTGGTGACCCTCTCAATCTAACCTGCCATGCTGACAATGCCAAACCTGCAGCCTCAATTATCTGGATCCGCAATGGAGAGGTCCTAAATGGGGCCATGTACTCCAAGGTAAGCATTGAGGTGTGTGTCACTCCAGTTATGTAGACCTTCAGAGTAAAAGATGGTGAATTGAATAGACATTCATGATTATGTCATATCCTTCGGTGTGCAAACGACCATGGGATACCCTATGGTACTCACCGCCACATATGTATGTATAAGTTCTGTTTCACAAGAGCGACATGCGACTCCATTGTCTCTCCTAAAGCCACAAAAATAATATATTGCCATAAATCACAACAATAATATATTGCCATAGATTCTCATAATTGCAAAATTATAAGAATCTTAGCAGCACTTTTACCACAGAAAATCCCATGTTGCTTTGCATGCGGGAGGATATGACGTAATCATGAATAAGGCCTATTTGGCTGGAGAGGGTTTTATATTTATTCTCCTTGTATGATGTTATATCCTTAGATACAGGAAAAATATCTAACCCTGCTGCAAACAATAATGTAATAACTGCCAATCACATAATCATTTTAGTCATCTCAAATGTAAATAAACAAGTAACAAGACTATATATCCTGAATGATAAGTGAAAAAACGACTTCTATTAAACATGATTTTTATAATCAATCTGCACAAAAAGGTTTTATTTCCAGGAAATCCAGTCTTATTACATTATTGTAAAATAGTTTTTTACTATGATAATAGATCAACTGTCTTATTCCACGATTGGGAAATTATTACATTATGTGCTTCATTACAATGAAAAGGAGCAAATTTATTACATTATTCAAAAGTAGTTCATTATTGGCCCTCTCATGGTTATTTAGTTCACATGGTCTATTTCATTTTACTACATAATTTTCACTCTCGTTCAACAACCAAGTCCTTTTGCTCCTTTATCTGAGATAATGTCAACATTAGATATTTGATTGTACACATTACAAATGTGTAAATGGTGAAACTTTCCTGTGATTGGGCAGTAATGCCGTGATTATCCGCATAGCATCATTTATCTGCTTTGTGATACTTTTCTATATCATAAAGAGTCTAGGAGACTAAATGAAAAGTAGATATACTAAATATTGTGTGCCACTATAGGACAGGATAGGATTTGTTTAAATTTGGTACGTTCACTGCTTTACTGTAAAGTGACTTTGATTGACTTTAAGTGCTGGACTGACTACACTCAGTAGTTTCTCTCCGCCTCTCAGATGTCTTTTTGAACTGAAATACCTCAAAAATCACAATTGTTTTTTTTATCCTCCGCCATAACAACGCAATTTGGACAGGCATATGGCAAGATCATGAAACTATCAGTGACTTTGAATCTCTCTGCGGTGTTTGGATCTTTGATGCTCTAATACACAAAGGTGGCTATGCGCAAGGAAGTGTGGTGTGGGGATCACCTGACCTCATATACTCCTGATTGACATTAGCCTTCAAGGCTAATCACGCATTCAACGCTGTCATGTTCCATTTCCATTTAAACAAAGGACATAAAGAGATGAGGCACTTTACAGCACCAACACCTCCCCTGCCTTCCCTCGCTCCCTGCGCTGCCTCATCCCATTATCGGCTTTTTTCAGAGAGCAGATAAATGCCATTGATTGGACTGAGGTACGGCACCAGGCCGTTTTGAATAAAGTGATTGCTGGAGGTGCCGTTTGCTAATGGTGGGCGGGAAAATGCACTTCCTGCATTCACTTCCTCTCAGAGCAAGAGCAGATTTAAGAACATTTTGTGCTGCTGCTTGATGGATGCTCATACGCCTGCGATGAGCCCAAGTATGCGACTCTGCT